>JAMBLF010000404.1:0-259861 GCA_030578115.1 Leucoptera coffeella
GTTTAAAAGAACAAAAGACAATATTTGACATTTTAAAACTGGCGCCACTATGCATTGTTATGGCCACTATACGTTCGCGTGCTTCGAAATGAAAAATATTGTCTTTAGTTCTCATAAACGTAAACCTTATAAAAAGTTACTGGGACTGCACTTTGAGCGTTGACTGTTCATATATGTTCAGACATATCACGCCCCCTCCATTTTTCCTTCTGACAAACTATTTTCGCTTCTTTGCCACACACCTCATACACACTCGGCATCTATACTCACTTTAGTCCCAACTGTTTTCTGTTAAAGCAGTGTGCGGCCGACATAACGAATTTGGGGCTAATTAAGGTCCCTCCGCATAAGAACTTTACAGACTCATCCGATTTCTGGTACCCTATTGCTACCTGAAAGCACAGCCAATCAATCAATCAGCCTATGTCAGTCCACTGCTGGACGTAGGCCTCCCCAAGGTTACGCCATCTAACACGATCATGTCAGCCAACCACTACCAACGACCTTTTTCAGGTCATCGGTCCACCTAGCAGGGCCAAGCCTTAAACAACTGAGCTAACGCTAAATATTTTAAGGCTTGGCTCTGTATCAGTGAGTACAGGATTTTAATCCCGCCTGACCATGTATCAATGGAAATAAAGTTTAATGAATTCCTATGTAGATTTTCGTAATAATAATACATTTGTGAAATACACTGAATACTATGGTGGCGTAAGGACTTGGTCAACACGTAAGTACATATTCTATATAATTATTGTTATCAATTATATTTATTATGTCATAATTTATTTATCGGAGATTATAATAATAATCATAATATTTAGGGCACTATAACACCAATTTAACTAGCCCATTGGTAAGTTCATTTAAGACTTGTATTAAGGATACTAGTGAATGTATATTAAAGAAATTTATACTTATTATGCATGGATAAATACATGTATAGCATATATAGTCAGCAACCAGACTTATACAAAGGAGACGAAAAGCGAAGTTCTTAAGTCTGCCTCCAACGGTAATCAAACCTCGCGGTTACCGTTAAATATATGTTAACTTTAACTGATTACGTAAAATATATGTTATAATACCATTAATATGGAATATTAGTAACAGGTTACTAGCCTATCGCCCAATGCATTCCATTAACCCTCTTTCTACATAATCCTTAGCTTAGTCGTCTCCTACGACATGCCGGGAAGAACGGCAGCTAGTTAGCAATCTTTTTACGTCCCAGACTAGTCCATACATACCATGTGTGGGAATTCGCCCAGGGCAGTCACAGTACCACCAAGTATGTAAGAATCGAGCGGTGGTGGAATTGACTGCTTCAGTTTGTCACATTCTGAAAAAGAGTTCGGTTAGTAGTAAGCGGCTGTAGCCCAGTGGGTTAGACCTCGTACTTCGTATGAGAAAGGTCCTAGGTTCAAATCCCGACTCTGGCATGTACCAATGAATGAAATTTAAATATTTGTTTTTCATTTACGTACATAATTTACAGTCGCTAACGGTGAGGGAAAATATCGTGAGGAAACCTGCCTATCCCTCCGGATAGGTAATAGTCAGTGTCTATATACGGCGATGCGGTTGACTAACTATCACGTTGGGTGCTGTCTATCTAGTGATACGCGGGCTTCGAATGACCCATACCTAACATGGCTTCGAAATTTCGGAGATGGGCATTCAAGCTTCTGACTACCCCGCCATAATAAAAAAGGGACAGTGTATACACAAGTCGTGAAGCGTATGTATGTATGTATGTTAGTAGTACCTATAACCGCCGAGTGTGTTTGATGAGGTGTATGAATGTTAGACCAACGCTTTTAAGGTCTTTAACTCTTGTGGGTAGTCAGCGGATCGCGTTTTAATAAATAGAATGTTAACTAGAAGCTTTTGTTCCGTGTTGGTTGTAGAAAGTGACTAAGTAAAATTGATGAAAATGGCGACATGGCTTACCACCTGTCACATTGAGTACTAACTATCTGGTTAACACGTAGGTTCGAGGTGTCCATAGAATCACTACCTTCGCAATTGCGGAGATGGACACCTGAACCTCAGACTACACCGCAAGTGTGCATCGCGTTTGTCTTTTTGTCTTTACATACCTAATATAGTTTTAAGAGATTCGCGATTTATACTCATGATTAATAACTAACGGGACTTATCGCGTATGTTTTTATATAAGATCGCCATTCGGCTCAGCATGATCGTGTGAAGCCACAAGATACTGTGAGTGTAGTGTGTAGGTCGCGTGTTATTAATAAAAAAGTAGCAGTGAGGGTAGTCGGAGAATAATCTGACAGAGCCCTGCGTTGGAGGCGAAGAAATATGCATCGTCAGTCTGCCCGTGACCATGGCTGCTGCAACGTAGCCGAAACGTCAGGTTAATAAAGGTAACTTTATTATATAAATACATACGCTATAAGTCCCGTTAGTTATTAATCATGAGTCATCATGTTTACATACCTATTTCAGCGATCCTCTTCGGCTTCTCTGGGACTATTGTGGCAATAGTCGGCTTATTCGGCTTTTTCGGTGCCGGATAGGCTTGAGGCTTGGAAGTGGGTGGTTTAAGAGGAATAGTCAGTGATGGTGGCGGAGCTATGTCCAGTTCATTTAAATGGGGTTCAGTGTTAGGTCCGGCTGCAAAAGATCATTTATTTATTATTTACTAGTGACCCGCTCCGGCTTTGCACGGGTAAAATATATACACCCTGATCCACTATTTAATGGATGTTATTATACATATAAACCTTCCTCTTGAATCACTCTATCTATTAAAAAAAACCGCATCAAAATCCGTTGCGTAGTTTCAAAGATTTAAGCATACAAAGGGACATAGGGACAGAAAAAGCGACTTTGTTTTATACTAAGTAGTGATTTATTGTTATCATAACTTACATCTATCTTTACAGGACGACCCTAATACAACAGAGTAAACACTTACATACTATAACAATATTAATAATAATATTAATAATGTACTTACCAAGGGGCTAGTTCAATTTGTGTAATAATGTCAAAATATTATTATTATTTATGTATAAAAAATCTCGTATTGTTAATTTTGAAAGGGTATTACAAGATAACTGTATGTATACGTATAAAACCTTTCTTTTTACTTACATATCTTGTCCACGATGCCAGTATCCTTATGGCTACAGCACACCACCTCAGATAGCCCTATGAAGCCACATCTTCTTAGTTTGTGGTATCCATTTAGTTCTATACTCCTGAAATAGACAAAAGACAAACGCGTTAACGACATTAACCCTTGCGGGATAGTCAAAGGTTCAGGTGTCCATCTCCGCAATTGCGAAGGTAGTTATTTTATGGCTTGAACCCATGTCTTGATCAGATACTCAGTACTCAATGTGACAGATGGTAAGCCGTGTCGCCATTTGTCAAAACTGTATTTAATATTACAACCTAGGTTCCCTCACGATGTTTTCCCTCACTGTAATATTCGATGCATTTCGTAAATGTATTTTTTTACGAAAATGTACATAGAAATTCATTAAACTTCAAATAAAAATAAAATTATAAAGAAGATAATGATATAACATTAAAAATGTACATATTTTTATCGTCCTGAGTGACGGGATTGGTTGACCATCTGAACGCTAATCGTGAGGGTTCGATTCCCGGCGAAGGCAAAGTTGAGAAATACGCTTTTCTTCTGATTTCTAGCCTAGATGTTGATTATACATACTACATATGTATTTTTCTATGCATATGTATGTATTTCCTAAATATACGTTGATTAGTACGCTTTACTTCAGTGAATTTACCAAGGGGCTAGTTCAATTGGTGTAATATTGTCCTAAAATATTTTTATATATACACATAAAGCCCGTTTCCCTACAGATAGATAGACAGTGATCACGAATCAACAGTGGTATGGGTCACTCAAAGCCCGTGTTTCACTAGATAGACAGCACCCAACGTGATAGGGAGTGAACCGTATCGCCGTACAGGCACTGGCTATTACCTACCCTGAGAGATAGGGAGGTTTCCTCACGATGTTTCCCTCACCGTTAGTGATTGTAAATTATGTACGTAAATGTATGTAAACACTGATATTCTTAAATAATAATTATTGAAAGTATGTGTATATTTACATATATGAGTGAAGTGGAAGACCGGTTACGTAGGGGCCGGCCCAATAAGACATATAACAGTCAGATAGATGCTATATTGAAAAAGGGTGACGTTAGGACACCTATTACCGCCGAGTGTGTATGAGAAGATGTATGAGTGTCAATTAAGCGAAAGTGGTCTCTCAGGATCGGGACAAATGGGGATCCGTAATCTCTGCCTACCCCTCCACAGGGAATCAGGCGTGATTTGTATGTATGTGTATATTTTCCTTGTATAGATTCTATTTATTACCTCAACTTTGTTTTAACAACTAATTGGCATTCTATTTAATTCTAGTTAGCATATTTTCTTTCTGTATAATTTGGTTTTTGTAACTGGCACTAGGCAAAAATCCTGAAAGCCGGAGTTTCTTGTTGGTTCTCCTCCGAACCAACGGTAGAATTTCAATACTAAGATGCAACCAGTGTCAGCAAATGTTTTGACTTTCAATGAATGTACTGAATTAGTACCGATGTTGAATAAAAACATTTGACTTTATACGTACTGCAGAGCATTCCGGCATTGTATTGCAAGTTTGCAAATACCTTCGCCGCCATCTGTCGTTGTACATTGTGTGTTCACTGAAACATATAATATGAAATAGTATAAAACAAAGTCGCTTTCTTTGTCCCTATGTCCCTTTGTATGCTTAAATCTTTGAAACTACGCAACGGATTTTGACGCGTTTTTTAATAGATAGAGTGATTCAAGAGGAAGGTTTATATGTATGATAACATCCATTAAATAGTGGAATATGCTATATATTTTATACCCGCGCAAACCCGGAGCGGGTTACTTGTATAATATAAAATACATACATACATGTTTATCACGAGATCACGAATCCCCATTTGTCCCGATCCTGACAGACCACTTTCGCTTCATTGACACGCACACATCTCCTCATACACACTCGGCGGTTACAGGTACTTCTAACGTCACCCTTTTTCAATATGGCGTCTATCTGAATGTCACAAGTCTTATTGGCCCGGCCCCTACTTAACCGCCCTTCCACTTCACTCACATATATTCCTTTTGTCAATCTGCCATCATTCATCCGCATATGTCCAAACTGAAGCATGCCCTTTTCAATCTTAGTCACTACATCTTCTGTCAAACCGCAACCTGACATGAAATGTTTAACGTTTTAATACAACTTAAACACTTTGCTGCATACTAGTTAGGTTTGTATAGAAAATTTAGGAGAATAGTTAACATACATATACATACATGTATATTCACGTCCTTTAATCCCTTTCAGAACCTTGGAGATATAATATCTCCTAGGTCACTTTTTAACATGAATATTGGTGTTGTGATATCATATGGAACATTGTTGACAGGTTGCTAGGCTAACAATAGATTCCATTTACCCCTAGTCCCTTAGTCGCCTCCTACGACATGCCGGGAAGAACGGCAGCTAGTCAGCATTAATTTACGTCCCAATCTTTTTATTTATTTTATTTGTTTATTTATTTCATACATTAAATTTGATATCCTTACAGGTTACCACAATACAATATCAAATAATATAATATTTACAAATATAAGAAAATTATAATAATGATTAACAAAAATCGAAAATCTAAAATAATAAAAACATAAAAATAATAACACAATCCGTAGTAATTCATTCATTCAAAATTCTACGTGGCTCAGTTGTTTGGGGCTTGACTCTGTATCAAGGGTACAGGGTTCAAATCCCACTTGAGCATGTACCAATGGAAATGAAGTTTCATGAATTTCCTTTTACATTTTCGTCATAAAAATACATTTACGAAATGCGTCGAATACTACGGTGAGGGAAAAACATTGTGAGGAAACCTACCTGTTCCCAGAATAGGTAATAGTTAGTGCTTGTAAATGGCGATATGTCTGACCACCGGTCACATTGAGTGCTAACTATCTGGTTAACACGTGGGTTCGAGGTGGCCATAGAATTACTACCTTCGCAATTGCGGAGATGGTCACCTGAACCTCTGGCTACCCCATAAGGGTTAATGGTCGTGAACGCGTAAGTCAAAATTCATGTCAATAGCAGGTATAAATCTCTATGTAATATAGCAATTATAAGCTTGTTTCTAATACTTACAAGTTGATTCGAAACTGTAGACAAGACACGAACACAAATATAAGAACAAATGTAATTTCATTTTCACTATAACACTATGTTTAAATCACATTCACTTTTGTATACTTTGACAAATAATATCTCTTTGATTGTATCACTTAAGTACACTGTAAAATAATGGATGTAATTGAAATTAGTATTAATTATATATAATATTATATTTCTCATGTACTGTCTCAGTATTTGATAAAAAAGAAAATCTTTTTATTCAACTACAGGATCATAAAATCACTTAATAAAATCCAAAAAAAAAAATTATATCAAAAAAATATGTCAATAACATAAACTAAATCAAATTACATAACCAAAACTAATGGCACTTCGTAAAGAAAGAAAACTGGACCTATCCATAAAAGCTTTAATCTAATAATTTGTTTATAAGTAGGAAAATAAATATAGATACATTTTGATTCACTATAAACAATAAAAGTTACAAAAAGAATGATTTAGTATCGTGCAGTGAAAGAGTACTGTCTCGGCAACAAAATTAAATAAATATTATGTATAAAACTAAAGCTATAAGATATCCGTTTTCTCGTAAATTGACTAAATAAATACCAAAACACATACACACAGAAACAAACACTTACTGAGTCTTATCAATGCAAAAACCGAAGTGATTTTCCTGTCTGTACTGGTTTGGCAAGTTAGTTTAAGAAGGGGCTTATTCTGGTAAAAAATTGGGACGGTTGCATTGAAGCATTAATACATACATTTAACGACCTCCGTCCGTGGCGCGATCGGTTAGCCACTGAACGCTAATCGTGAGGTCCCAGGTTCGATTCCCGGTGTAGGTAGAGTTTAGAACTTCGCTTCTGATTTCCAGTCTGGTCGTTGATTATATATGCTATATAAGTATTTTTCTATATACAATAAGTATTTATTTCTTAAATTTACGTTGACTAGTACCCTTAACACAAGTCTTAAATGTACTTAGCAAGGGGCTAGTTCAATTGGTGTGATAATGTCCAAATATTATTATTATACATTCACTCATTCGTTCCTTTAATCCAATTCGGGGTGGATAGAATAAGAGATATAAGATCTCCTAGGTCGCTATTAGCATTAATATTGGGGTTGTGATGTCATGTGAAACATTGGTAAAAGTTGGTACATCGCCTAATAAATTCCATTTCGAATCGAACCCGGGACCTCACGATTAGTGTTCCGGCGGCTAACCGATCGCACCAAGGAGGTCGTCAAATGTACAGAGGAACTTAATTTCTACTGTTTCTACTCGGGGTTTAAACCCTGTACCCACTGGTTCAGAGTTAAGTCTTAGCTACACTGAATTCCATTAAATTTACCTAGTAACAAGCACATATAGTTACATACCTACATACACATCACGCTTGATTCCCTGTAAAGGGGTAGGCAGACACGGATCCCCATCTGTTCCGATCCTGACAGACCACTTTCGCTTCATTGACACTCATACACGTCTAACACATTCGGCAGTTATAGGTATTTCTAACGTCACCCTTTTCCAATATGGCGTCTATCTGACTGTCATATATCCTATTGAGTCATAGATATATGTATAGTTACAATCTTATCAAATCCCAGACAACTAATATGCAAATGAATTATCTTTTATCAGAATAACCCCCTTGTTAGGTGACCTTTACTTGGGTTACAAATGCAATGAGAAAATTATCTCTTATAAACAAACATTTCTGTTACTCTAACCTCTTATTTTACTATTACTACTCATTTTTTTAAGTTATGGCATATTTTTTTATTTTTAATTAATAATTATTACATACATTATATAAACATGCAATAATTAAGATACTATATTTTATAATTTTAGTAATATACGCAAACATACAAACAAATTATATGTAAAATTGCAATCAACGTTATTATCAGTAATAATATAAACAATTTAATCCGTGCGAATCCGGAACAACTAAAAACGGTAACTATCTGCATTTCTTATCAGTGTATTTTAAGATATATGCCGTACTAATTTGGCACATAAGAAGAATGCTAACTAGCTGCCGTTCTTTCCGGCATGGAGGCGACAAAAAGAATAGGGGTCAATGAAATCATTTGAGTGATTGGCTAGCAACCTGTCACCAAGGTTCAATAGGTATGTCTTCAAATATTCGGGTAAATTTTACGTCGAATTTAACCAAAGACATATTAGGAATCCGATTAGCGATCGGTTAGACACCTGAACGCTAATCGTGGGGTCCCGGGTTCGATTCCCGTTGGAGGCAGAGTAGAGATCATCGCTTTTCTACTGCTTTCCAGTCTGTTTGTTGTTTATACATGCTATCTATGTATTTATCTATGTAATATATGCATACATTTCTTAAATATACGTTGACTAGTACCCTAAACACAAGTATTAAATGTACTTACCAAGGGGCTAGTTCAATTGGTGTAATAATGTCCAAATATTATTATTATTATTATTGGTGACAGGTTGCTAGCCCATCGCTCAATCGATTCCATTGACCCTCTTGGTCGCCTATTACATGTCGCGAATAACAGTAGCTATTACGTAGGGTGGACAATCGTAACGCTGATATTATGACGGAACCACAAAAGTACATAAATTTATCAATATGTTGCAAAAACATAAATTTACCTTTAGTCCCTTAGTCGCCTCATACGACATGTCGGGAAGAACGGCAGCTAGTTAGCATTCTTTTTCGACGACCTCCGTGGCGCGATTGGTTAAGCACCTGAACGCTAATCGTGAGGTCCCGGGTTCGATTCCCGGTGGAGGCAGAGTTAAGAACTACGCTTTTTTCTGCTTTTCCAGTCTGGTCGTTGATTAAATATGCTATATATGTATTTATATATGTATAATATGTATATATTTCTTAAATTTACGTTGACTAGTACCCTTAACACAAGTTTTAAATGAACTTACCAAGGGGCTAGTTCAATTTGTGTAATAATGTCCAAATATTATTATTATTATTTTTACGTCCCAGATAGCATGAGATAACTTGATCATAAACGAGTAAATACCAGGAAATAATGAAACGCATTAATTTAACTTTAATAAGGAAAATAATATTGGAAAATCCCAAATAAATTCATATTCCCGTGCTAGCTGGGACGTAAAAAGAATGCTAACTAGCTGCCGTTCTTCCCGACATGTCGTAGGAGGCGACTAAGGGACTAGGTGTCAATGTAATCTAATTAGCGATGGGATAGCAACCTGTCACCAAAATTCCATTAGACATCACAACCCTAATGTGGCCGTGTTCAAATAACAACACGATATTATGATTAATAGCTAACGGGACTTGTCGCGTTAGTTTTTATATAATAAAGTTAAGTTCTGCCCGTGACCAAGGCTGCTGCAACGTAGCTGAAACGTCAGGTTAATAATAAAGGTGACTTTATTATATGAAAACTTACGCGATAAGTCCCGTTAGTTATTAATCATGAGCACAGATAATATAATACTATACAGTATATATATATATCATGAGTATAAATCGCGAATCTCTTAAAACTATAACACGATATTATGTTTCCGAAGTTCTGTTTACGCCAAAAAGGATTTAAAGTCGTGACTGTTTATGTATGTATATAACGAGAATAGTGCGTGTGAGTTTGGGACGTAAAAAGAATGCTAACTAGCTGCCGTTCTTCCTGGCATGTCGTTGAAGTAGTGTAGTCGTTATTCTTTTTAAATCAGAGATTCCCGTGACCATATCCGCAATTGAGGGGTGGGTTATTATTACATACATCACACCCTTTCTATCCACCCCGAAAGGGATTAGAGGACGTGAATGTATATATGTTAAATAAAATTAAATACTTTTACTTAGCTACATGTTCCTATCTAAAATACTAAAAATTAATAAAAATGTCAACAACAGTTTTTATGTAAAAATAGTTTAAAAATATTAGTTTACTTTTTTCATTTAAATTGAAGTGACAAAAATACAATAATAAAAACATCGGTTATTTACCAAATAAATTATTATAAACTTGAATATAATATTAAAACAATGCCCATTTTAAATGAATTCAAAAGACAGATGACTTGTGATGTTTGTAAACAATTCATTTGGTTGTTTATATTCTTCATAGTTTATGTGTAAGTACAATGTTTTATTGAATTACTAGTGACCCGCTCCGGCTTTGCACGGGTATAAAATATATAGCCTACTCCACTATTTAATGGATGTTATTATACACATAAACCTTCCTCTTGAATCACTCTATCTAATTAAAAAAACCTCATCAAAATCCGTTGCGTAGTTTCAAAGATTTAAGCATACAAAGGGACATAGGAATAGAGAAAGCGACTTTGTTTTATACTATGTAGTGATTGTGTCCTAGTGAGAATGCTAACTAGCTGCCGTTTTGCTGTCATAGGATGGGAGAAAAGGGAAGTAGAATTTAATGGGAAATGGGTTAGCAATCTGACACTAACTTCCATATAAACATTATCAGAATCACAATAAGTATGCTAAGTGAACAAGGAAAATTATGGATTAAAAGACGTAAATGTATATTGCTTTGCCTTTGCTGTGCATTACTATATATTTAATTAATTGAATACTTGATATTGAATTTTAGATGTGATCACCTAGTAAATCAATTTGTTGACATGGAAAAATAATATTTTGTGTTTTACATAATTATTTTTGGCGTGGCCCAGTCGTTTGGACGACTTTGTATTAAAGGGTTCACACCTCGCAACATTTTTAAAAATGAAATTTGAATAAAATTTTAGCTATAAAAATACATAAGCAATATAAACCTACCTATTCACCCAAACAGGTCATAGTTCGTGATTGTCAATGGTGTAACCACCTGTCACATTGAGTACTGACTATCTGATCAACACGTGGGTTCGAGGTGGCAATAGAATAAACTTTCGCAATTACGGAGATGGACATCTGAACCTCTGACTGTTTTGTCTTCATTTTCCTTTTTCTATTTAAATATAAGCTTACGACTTGTATATACATACTCCCTTTTTTATTCTAGCGGGGTTGTCAGAGGTTTGAGTGCCATCTCCGAAATTTCGAAGGCATGTTAGATATGGGTTACTCGAAGCCCGCGTTTCACTATGTAAACAGCACCCAAAGTGGCAGGTAGTGAACTGTATAGCCGTATACAGGGGCCAGAGTCTGGATCCGAACCTATGACCTTTCTCTTAAGAAGTCAGAGGTCTTACCCACTGGGTTACAGGCGCTAACTTTTGCTATTTATATATGTATTTCCACAGCCTGACAGACAACTGCCACCCATTCCAATGGCGCATGGATACGAAGCGACTGAGAGAGCGATGCTACCACCAGGGTTCAGTGGAGTATGTGAATAACATTGAGCTGTACACGGCGGTGGCAGCGGCCATGGTGCTTTTGGTTGTGATGCCCGTTGTCTTTTACGAGGATGTTGAGGATGCTGTCACGGTAAGGTTTAATGTTTAGTGACATCTAGGGCCCGAGAGAGAAACTAAGTTGTAATTAGATTAGCTTAAATACCATAGATGGCGCCCACATTAAAATTTTAAAATTGATATACAAGAATACGCAATTAAAATAATTAACCGAGAATGAGACAAGAGATAAACGCTGGCACAGCTATTAACCCTTGATTGCGAACATAAAAACTTGAACTTCTGACTACCCCACAAGAGTTAATGGTTGTCAACGTGTTTGTGTTTTTTGATTGATCCCTTGAGGTGAGGACAGAAGCCCGGAGACAGTGGGTCCCGAAGTCTCTCTTTTCATTATAATACTAAACTAGCGACCCGCTCCGGCTTCGCACTTCTGGCTATTTAATGGATGTTAATATACATATAAACCTTCCTCTTGAATCACTCTATTTATTAAAAACCGCATCAAAATCCGTTGCGTAGTTTCAAAGTTTTAAGCATACAAAGGGACATAGGGACAAAGAAAGCGACTTTGTTTTATACTATGTAGTGAAGTATCGGGGTTCTGGAACATTCGTGATAGGTTCCTAGCCCATTGTCCAATAGTTTCAAATTACCCTAGTCCTTTAGTCGCTCCTCCTCTCATACGACATGCCGGTAAGAACGGCAGCTAATTAGCACTGTATTATATCCCAAATTAAATTTGTGTTTCATTCTCTTTCAGACCTTCATTTCAGTAAGCAAAGCGGTATTAACTACTGGAATAATTACGAATGTACTGAAAGTAATCATAGGTCAGTATTCTATCAACAAATCAATCATTTTTTTACGATTATCTCTTGCGGGGTTAAGTAATTCAAATGTCAATCTCCGCAATTGCAAAGGTAAGCATTCTATGCCCACCTCGAACCTACGTGTTCACCAAGTCGGTACTCAATGTGACAGGTGGTAAGTCGTGTATTTACAAGCACTGACTATTAAATAAAATAAATAAAATTCCTTTTATTCACACTAGACGCAGTAACACAAATAGACACAATTCGACACAAATAGAGAAAAGAATTAATATATAATAATTTACATTTATGGAACCAAGCGCACATGGCAACCCCGCGCAATTGTGAATTGGATTTGCCTCAGCTAATGTTATTACTTGAATTCATAAGTAAAATCTATTTGTAGGTCGACCAAGACCGGATTTCCTGTCACGCTGTTTCCCGTGTGGAGTGCCAGATTTTCTTGTGGAGGTGATGGAACCAAATAGCTGCGAAGGGAACCTGGAAAAGGTGATGGAGGGGCTCAAGTCCTTTCCAAGTGGGCATTCTTCTTGTGAGTATATTGACGTCTTTTAAAGAAAAGAGAAAGAAAGAAAATCATTTATTCACTGCTATACATACATAAAACGTAGTGTGGGGCGCCCCCCGGCAAGGTGGGAAGACGACCTGCGCAGGTTGGCCGGCATCGAATGTATGCGAACGGCCACTGACAGGGAGAAGTGGCGTCATTTGGGGGAGGCTTATGTCCAACAGTGGATTGATACAGGCTGATGATGATGATGATACATACATATTTTGACATAACACTATTTATACACACTTTGATACAACAACAATACTCGTACATCTAAGAAGTAATTAGTTTAATAAGTATTTTAATCCCTTTTGGGGTAGACGGAATCTTCGGATTTGATATTTCATAGGTTACTTTTTTGGTATGAATATTGGGGTTGTGATGTTGTGTGGAATATAGGTGACAGGTTGCTAACGCGTCGCCCAATAGATTCCAGATTCTAGTCCCTTAGTCGCCTCCTACGACAAACCGGGAAAAATGGCAGCTGGTTCGAATTCTCTTTCGTCCAAGCTAGCACGGGGCAAAATAATGAATACATATTTCTTAAATATATATACATTAACTAGTGACCCGCTCCGGCTTCGCACGGGTATAAAATATAACCTACTCCACTATTTAATGGATGTTATTATACATATAAACCTTCCTCTTGAATTAAACTCTAAATTCTATCTATTAAAAAAAACCGCATCAAAATCCGTTGCGTAGTTTTAAAGGTTTAAGCATACAAAGGGACAGAGAAAGCTACTTTGTTTTATACTATGTAAGTGATATGTATCTCTATTTTACAGTAATTTTCTCGTCATACACCTTCCTGGCTCTTTGGCTAAGTGGTCGTCTGAATCTGTTCACGGACGGTGGTGTTGTGCCGGTGGTAGCCTGCACTTTGCCTATGGTGCTGGCCGCTGCCACTGCCGGATCCAGGGTGCTGGACTATCATCACCATGCGGAAGGTAAGGAAGGAAGGTCTTTCTTCATTAAGCGTTGAAGTATAGTACGTTTTATTAGTATTAGGCCATGGTTATTGATACTAAAGCGGCTGTAGCCAAGTGGGTAAGACCTCTGCTTTGTTATAGTCTTCGTTGCACGTAGATGTACAGTACGTATTAGTATTAGCCCATGGTTATTGATTCAAAAGCGGCTGTAGCCAAGTGGGTAAGATTTGTTATGAGAAAAGTCATAATTAAAGAAAAAGGATTTATGTTGTTTTTTTTTTTATTACGAGCATGTTTTTTTAAAATTACGGGTTATAATCTCATGCAGATATGACTGATCGCACACCTTGAATTAATACATTTGTAACTAACCAACCGATTATAATAAAATGCGTATTTTTTGTAACTCAGTGGGTAAAATTTAACCGATCATTAGCGATTCTCGTACTTATACTCTATAAAACTAATCGTAGCGCTTAGAAAGGTTCACATTTCAAACGTTGATATAGTTGCTTCTAATTGAAATCCTTAACTTGCACTTTTTCATGATTAATACCTAGCGGGACTTATCGCGTAGACTACAGACTCAGTCTGCCCGTGACCATTGCTGCTGCAACGTAGCCGAAACGTCGAGTTAATAAAGGTAACTTTATTATATAAAAATATACGCGATAAGTCCCGCTAGTTATTAATCATGAGTATAAATCGCGAATCTCTTAAAACTATTGCACTTTTTCCCTTTCAGATGTTATAGTGGGTACCTTGCTAGGTATAATAGTCTCCTGTATGTGTTATCATCGATCCCACCAACTAACAAGAACTCATTCGGAGATGAATGCATCGTTACGTCACCGTCTCAACAATAATCCGTTCACTGAGTGAGTTAAAGCACTTATTGACGTCATTGAATGGTTTGCAAGCCACGTGTTTATTACATTTTTATAACCTAAAAACATTGTAGCGTGTTTTAAAAAACCGCGCTAAGGAAATTGTGGTTCGGGTTAGGGTATAAGCATTTCGAGGTTGTCAGTCATTGTTAAAATCAGTCAGATGTAGAAAACATCATAGATCCCCATTAGCCCCGATCCTGACAGACATCATCGACAGTCATACATCTTCTCATGTACACTCAGCGGTTATAGGTACTCCCAACGTCACCCTTTTTCTTTATAATGTTTATCTAACTGTTATAAGAAATAAGACATAATATTATGTCTTATTCTGTTATAGAAAAATGCACAAAAATAAGATGAAACAATTACAATTATACATTTTAATACCATTTAATCATATCGTACTTTTATATGCAAAGCAAAAATAAGTTTTTATGGAGACGACAATGTATGATTCATTGTTGAAAAGATCAGATATAGAAAACTTAAAAAACACAATTTATCAAGACAAACACGTTCATTAATGCAACCTTTAACCCTTGTGGGGTTGTCATAGGTTCAGGTTTCCATCGTTCGTAATTCTATGGCCACCTCGCATCCACGTGATGACCAGATAGTCAGTACTTAATATGACAGGAGGTAACCATCTCGCCATTCACAAGTAATAGATAGTCTATTACTTGTCATTTGGATTCATCTCAATGTTTTTTCTCACCGTAGTATTCGATTAAACATATTCTAATTTTATACGTTAATAATTATTTTTTATTTAGTTACGTTACTGCTTCTTATTATCTGTGGCAAATGTGTCATTTTGACATATTTGTCGATAAAAGGGCGCATTCACTCATTGCACGCACAATATATGTATCAAAGACCTCAAATTGAATTGAATTGGATACATTGAATTTAATAGAAGGTTGTATTGAAGAGTACGTGTATGGGTTGAGGTAAATAATAATTAAATTATTTTATTGCATATAACCTCTAGATGACAACAAATCGATTATTCATAATAAGTTTGAATTATTTATTATAGTTTTGTATAATCTGTGTTTGATTGTTTTGTATTATTATAGTTAAATAACGTCTTAAGGGACTGCTCGGAGGTGTAACAAATAATAAAGACTCTTTTCTGTTTTGCTTCTTTTTAAGGAAATTGTTGGAATTGATTATGAAATAAACAACTTATACTCATAAGTCTATGATACATGAATCAACAATATTTTTTTAAATGCTTTGAACATAAATACACATCACGTAACAGATTATCACGAAATTTACCTGAATAGGGTAGGACGGATTCCCATCTGTCCCGATCTTGAGAAACTACTTTCGCTACATTGACATCCATACTTCTAATACATTTGGCAATTATGGGTACTTCTAACGTCACTCTTTTTCAATATGGCGCTTATCTGACTATTTGACACTATTATACGTGTTATTTGGCCACCTACAATGTATGCATTGAATTGAATTTTAACTGAATTGAAAGTATTGTCAGTTTTTTTGTAACGATTGTTATTAAATTATGATATTGTATATTTGTATTGTTTTATTAAAATACTTGAACTCTTAAACTTCAAAAAAATGCTAACGACTAAGTGACCAGGCGTCAATGGAATGGAATGGTCTGTTCTTCACTACGTACACCCTTGAGAAGAATGTCTCCAATTTTGTCTGTAAAAGTTCTACGCCTACCTCGTCCAACTCTACCTTCCACTTTGGCTTTATAGATTCCTTTCGTAACCCTCCTTTCATCCATCCGCTCCATGTGCCCAAACCACCTTAACATACCTTTCTCTATTTTCGTCACTACATTTTCTTTCATACAGAAACGTTCACGAATCACATTATTCCGTACCCTATCACACAATCTTACATTACATACATATGATATTTTAGTCATTAAATAAAAACGCAATTTCATAACAAAATAAATATTTTATTACACGATTAAAGTTAAGATACGTAAAAAAGCTAACTAGCTGCCGTTCTTCCCGGCATGTCGTAGGAGGCGACTAAGGGTGAATGGAATCTATTGTGCGTTGCCTAGCAACCTGTCAACAATGTTCCATATGACATCACCACCCCAATATTCATGCTAAAAAGTGACCTAGGAGATATTATACATATACGATTAAGCTGAAATTATCAGAAGAGGTAATCAGAAACCCAAGGTGTCATTTCACTTGTATACTTCACGGGTGGAATGTCGTAGGGGATGTCCAGATAGTTGCTGTTGTTTGGGTCTAAGGAGAAGTAATCTTCGTTTACCTGTAACGTAAGATTGGCATTTAACTTAGGGCACGATTCAGTATCAAAGGTTCCGGGTTCAGTCTCCGGCACAGCAGGTTTCATTGAAAATTACATACATTACTTGCAGTGTATTAAGAGGTTTAGGTGTCCATCTCCGCAATCACAGAGGTAGTAATTCTATGGCCACCTCGAACCCACGTGTTGAACAAGTCAGTACTCAATGTGACAGGTGGTAAGCCATGTCGCCATTTACAAGTACTAACTATTTTCTGTTCGAGGAACAGGTATGTTTCCTCGTGATATTTTACTCACCGTAGTATTCGGTTCATTTCGCAAATGTATTTATATTGCGAAAATGTATACAAAGAAAATGATATTTTTGGGAGAAATGCAATTTATATTAATTTTACAAGAAAACTTTTTCAAAGAAAGATAGAATCTATTGCAATATGGCTGAAATGTCGTGTAACAAAAGTAATAATTTATTATAAAATAAACGCGATAAGTCCCGTTTCCTAGTAAAAAGAAAACTTCATATCCATTTTTGCATGCTCAGAGGTTTGTACCAATGGAAAATGTAGTTCTATTACATATTTATAAATCACAGAAATTCTATAACTATTCCTAGCCCGAATCAAGAACAAAAACGTAACTAAATACTTCATTTGTAACTTAAATTATAGTCACATGTTTAGTTAAAACAATGACAACGAAGATAAAATGTTTCCAAGGTTCTGTTCACCCCAAAAGGGATTATTAGACGTGAATATATATTATATGTATCTTACCACAAACTTAGGCAAAAATAATACTCCGGCTTCATAACTCATTATTCTTAAAGCTCCATTGCCCTGTAAATAAATTGAAATATTCTTTAATATAGTTATCCTAACAATACATACATATCAGTCGTCTATGGTTCGTCAACAAAGTCAGCAGCTCAGTGAAAGTTGAAAATACGAATAATTATTTTCGGCTGAATATTTAGTCAATTGTGATGCCAAACTGGCTAAAAATGGTCGCATTGGAATTATATTTCGATCCTTAACTGGAACGAACCGAAGAACAAGGAAGAGCAGAATTGGAGCTTCGATTTCGTTTTTTAGTTGTAGCGGCTGGCGGCATTGGCTAACGCCGAAACACGTGTGTATGGTTGCATGACCGAAGAATAACGAAGTAACAATGTCTTCTTTTCCTTTTTCTTCGGTTCGTTCCAGTTGAGGATCCAAATCTTATCCCAAAGCGAACATATTTAGCCAGTTTGGCATCTGAATTGACAAAAACATCCTACCGAAAATAAATATTTGTATTTCCAACTTTAACTAAGCTAACAAACCATAGACGACTGATCATCTCTCTTTAAGATATATAAAACCAAATATATAGTTTTGAGAGATTCGCGATTTACACTCATGATTAATAACTAACGGGACTCATCGCGTAAGTTTTTAAACGTCGGCTTAATAAAGGTAACTTTATTATATAAAAACTTACGCGATGAGTCCCGTTAGTTATTAATCAAACAAACGCATTCACGACCATTAACCCTTGCGGGGTAGTCAGAGGTTCAGAAATTGCGCAATTGCGAAGGTGGTCCCGTTAGTTATTAATCATCCAACTATAAGCCTATCCTACCTTGTTGACAGTCCCCCAGGCAGCCTTGCTAATGTTCCCAGATGTAAGTAGGTAGTAGGCAGCTCGCTTTTCAGTGGGCGATGGCCTGACATAGCTTTTCAAATGGGGCATGGCTCTGTTGCGATAGGAGTGTTTGGCTTGCCATTGGCTGGAATAGATTAATATCACTACATAGTATAAAACAAAGTCGCTTTCTTTGTCCCTATGTTCCTTTGTATGCTTAAATCTTTGAAACTACGCAACGGATTTTGATGCCGGTTTTTTTCAATACATCTATGTATTTCTCTAGAAAGTATCATTATTAGTATTTCTCTTTTCTCTAGAAAGGTTTATATGTATAATAACATCCATTAAATAGTGGAGTAGGCTATATATTATATACCCGTGCGAAGCCGGAGCGGGTCGCTAGTATACATTAAATAGAAGTATCTTAGACCCTTTCGAAAGAACCTGGGAGATATAATTACTCGTAGGTAACTTTATCTTTATATGTTAACCATAACATACGCTTCACGACTTGAGTATACACAGTTCCGAAGCTTTAGTTATTTTGAAATTTCGAATGCATGTTAGGTATGGGTCACTCAAAGCCCGCGTTTCACTAGATAGATCCCCAACGTGATAGGTAGTGAACCGTATCGCCGTACAGGCACTGGCTATTACCTATCCCGAGGGATAGATAGATTTCCTCACGATGTTTTCCCTCACCGCAGTATTCGATGCATTTTATTAATGTATTTTTATTACGAAATGATAAATATATACATTAGATTGAAGCCCTGTCCTAGTCTGGGATGTAAGAATACTAAATAGCTGCCGTTCGTCCCGGTATGTCGTAGGAGACCACTAAGGGACTAGGTATGAACAAAATCTATTGGGAAATTCCACATCAATATCACTACTCTGATAATAATCACACTAAAGATAACTTATGAATTATTGTACATCTAAACATTACCTGATTCATGCAACAAAAGGAATATTTATATATGTGTGTATGTTACAACGCTAAAAGTGCAGCCCCAGTAACTTTTTATAAGGTTTAAGTTTATATACATTATAAGTTTATTTACAAAAGACGATATTTTAGCTTACCACCTGTCACATTGAGTACTAGCTATCTGGTCAACACTTGGGTTCCAGGTGACCATAGAATTACTACCTTCGCAATTGCGGAGATGGACACCTGAACCTCTGACTACCACGCAAGGTCGTGAACGCGTTAGTCTTATATTTTTGTTTTTGAGTAAACGTAGGGGGCATCCCAATATTACATATGACAGTCAGATAGACGCCATATTGAAAAGGGGTGACGTTAGAAGTACCTATAACCGCCGAGTGCGTATGAGATGTATGAGTGTCAATAAAGCGATATACAGATATAAATCACACTTACTATAAATAGTCCTTAAGCCAGGGTTGTTTGCTATTCACGTCGGCACTGTAAGGCAGGCAACCCCCTCCGAGTAATCCGTCGTGAGATTGCTGCACGTTCTCTGTGAACATACATACATATAATAATAATAATATTTGGACGTTACACCAATTGAACTAGCCCCTTGGTAAGTTCATTTAAGACTTGTGTCAAAGGTACTAGTCAACGTGTCAGTACATAGTATAAAACAAAGTCGCTTTCTCTGTCCCTATGTCCCTTTGTATGCTTAAATCTTTGAAACTACGCAACGGATTTTAATTAATAGATAGAGTGATTCAAGAGGAAGCTTTATATGTATAATAACATCCATTAAATAGTGGAGTAGGCTAAATATTTTATACCCGTGCGAAGCCGGAGCGGGTCACTAGTATAATAATATTCGAACATCATTACACTAATTTAACTAGCCCCTTGGTAAGTACATTTAAGACTTGTGTTAAGGGTACTAGTCAACGTATATTTAAGAAATATATACATATTATATATAGATAAATACATATATAGCATATATAATCAACGATTAGACTGGAATGCATAAGAAAAGCGTAGTTCTTAAATCTGCCTCCACCGGGAATCGAACGCGGGTCCTCACGATTAGCGTTTCAGCGGCTAACCGACTGCGCCACGGAGGTCGTCAAATACATATACATTCACGTCCTTTAATCCCTTTTAGGGTGGACAGAACTTTGGAGACACCATAATATCTCCTAGGTCACTTTTTAGCATGAATATTGGGGTTGCGATGTCATATGGAACATTGTTGACAGGTTGCTAGGCAACGCCCAATAGATTCCATTTACCCCTAGTCCCTTAAGCTCCTACGACATGCCGGGAAGAACGGCAGCTTGTTAGGATTCTTTTGCGTCCCAGACTAGTACGGGATTGAACACATACATATAGGACATATAGCAGTCAGATAGACGTCATATTGAAAAAAGGTAACATTAAAAGTACATATAACCGTCGAGTGTATGAGTGTCAATGAAGCAAAAGTGGTTTATCAGGATCGGGATAGAAGGGCATCCGTGATCTCTTCATATCTCTCGAAAGGGAATCGGGCGTGATATTAAAATATTAACGCAGCGCTGCTACTATGTCAGAACCACTAGATGGCAACGTATATATATTTTTTGTATGTACTTACGTAGAGATGGATATATGAGCTTTAATTCGGGCGGGGTGACCAGAGTTTTGGGTTTATCTACAGACCGCGTGAAGTAGTGTAGAAAATCACCGGTTAACCATAACTGAAACATACATATATACTTTAAACTTCGATGTTCTGTCCACCCCGAAATGAATAGGTGGAAGTAAGTAATAAATCGACATATATAACATTCACTTTATATTATCCCTTGCGGAGTAGTAAACAGTACGCGAGTTCATCTCCGCAATCGCGGAGGTAGTAATTCTATGGCCACCTCGAACCCACGTGTTGACCAGATAGTCAGTACTCAATGTGATAGGTGGTGAGCCGTGTCGCCATTTAGAAGCACTGACTTGTTCCGGGAATAGGTAGGTTTCCTGACGACGTTTTCCCTCACCGTATAATTCGATGCATTTCGTAAATGTATCTTAATTTCTACTAGTATATGCTCAAGCGGGATTTGGACCCTGTACCCACTGATACAGAGCCAAGCCCCAAACAACTGAGCTACGTCGAATTAGCTAACTAATTAACTTAACTAGCCTCTTGGTTAGTACAATTAAGACCTAGAAGAATAGACCAAGAAATATATATATGTATGTTAGATAGATAAATACGTATGATCTATTATTATTATTCTAGTCTATGGTTCGTCAACAAAGTCAGCAGCTCAGTGAAAGTTGAAAATACAAATAATATTATTTTCGGCAGAATATTTAGTCAATTGTGATGCCAAACTGGCTAAATATGTTCGCTTTGGGATTATATTTAGATCCTCAACTGAAACGAACCGAAGAACAAGGAAGAGAAGAATTGCAGCTTCGACTTCATTTTTCTTCGGTTATAGGGACTGGCGTTGGTGTGACCATGGCGACGGAATAACAAGAAGTGCAACCGCCTTGGCATCAGTGTTTGTACTTCAGCCGACAATACCTTAGTGGTGAATGGCTTAATAAAGAATTAAATAAACCTGTAATATTCAAATATCCAAATCCAATTATAATATTCAAATCCAGCTGAGTTAGAACCCTTTTGCTGCAACAATAACATGCACAAGTTATACCCCTTAGTTTGTAAGTTTTTTTTATTGTAAACGTTTTGTATTGTGTCTGTTTTTTGTGGCAGTAAATAAACGCTTTTTATTATTATTATTAAATATAGTACTTACATTAGCCTGTGCCCCATAGCTTCCTAAACTACTGGCCTGCGCTACCAGTGGCCATTTCGTGACCGAGCAGTGAGCCCCTAACAGAGCGCCCACACGCCGCATGCCCCACTCCGACCCCCAGTGAGAACCCGGGACTGATGCTACGAAGAACACGCTGGAAATACATACATAGGCTTTACGAATGGCCACATGTTTTTAGTTCCAAATTAGTGGCGCTGTAGTCAACGGAGACCTGTCAAATGCCAACCGGTCGTTTACATAATGTAATCAAACATCTATTTGTTAAATAATTTAATTAAACATACGTATTATTAAATTATTTTAAATAAATAATAAATTAAACATACATATTTTTCCGACATTTTTATCATAAACAACGTTGAACTATTGATAAACAAATAGATTATTAGAAACTGATTAGAAATTGACTTTTGACAGGTCTCCATTCTCACTAGCGCCCCTAGCGGGATAAAAAAGTGAGGAATGCTGCCATTGTGTATACACTCTCTTTTGTATTGTGGCGGAGTAGTCAGAGGTTTCATTGCCTAAGGCCATCTCCGAAATTTCGAAGGCATGTTAGGTATGGTCCACTCAAAACCCGCGTTTCACTAAACACAGTACCCAACGTGATAGGTAGTGAACCGTATCCCCCTATATACTCACTGGCTATTATGTATCCCGAGGGATAGGCAGGTTTCCTCACGATGTTTTCCCTCACCGTTAGCGACTGTAAATTATGTACGTAAATGAGATACATATATTTAAATTTCATTCATTGGTACATGCCACAGTCGGGATTCGAACCTAGGACCTTTCTCATACGAAGTCCGAGGTCTTGCCCAATAAGCTACAGCCGCTTCAGTTAACAGAACCTCGGAAATATAACATCTCACTTTTTAGCATGAATATTGGGGTTGTGATGTCATATGGAACATTGTTGACAGGTTGCTAGGCAACGCCCAATAGATTCCATTTACCCCTAGTCCCTAAGTCGCCTCCTATGACGTATTGAGTTGAAAGATAGCTAGACAGCATTCTTTTTACGTGCCAAACTAGCATAGGACATTGTTACATCGCAATCCAAATATTCATGCTAAAAAGTGACCTAGGAGATTTTATCTTCGGGCTTGGCTCTGTATCAGTGGGTACTAGGTTCAAATCCCGCCTGAGCATGTACCAATGGAAATGAAGTTAATTTCTATGTACATTTTCGTGAAAGTAATACATTTCGCGAAATGCACTGGATACTACGGTAAGAGAAAACATCGCGTAGAAACCTGCCTATTCCTCTGGATAGTGCCTGTGTACGGCGATATGGGTCACTACCTATCACGTTGGGTGCTGTCTATCTAGTGAAACGCGGGCTTTGAGTGGCTCATACTTAACGTATAAATGGAAATATATATATATAGATAACATAAAATAGTAGCCAGAGATCTCGGATCCCCATCTGTCCCGATCCTGATAAACCACTTTCCCTTTCTTCACACTTATACACCTCCTCATACACGCTTGGCGGTTATAGGTACTTCTAACGTTACCCTTTTTCAATATGGCGTCTATTTGACAGTCGTGAGTAGTCGTCACGTCACGGATTCGATTTCCGTTGGAGGCAGAGTTAAGAACTACGCTTTTATTCTGCTTTCCAGTTGATTTTATATGTATCTATCTGTCTAAGTATATATTTCTTAAATATAAGTTGGTTAGTACCCTTAACACAAGTATTAAATGAACTTACCAAAGGGCTTGTTCAATTGGTGTAATACTGTCCTAAATATTATTATTATATTTGTTATATATTGGGAGAGGTGAAAGGGCGGTTACGTAGGGGATGTCCTACCTTATATTACATACACACCACTTTTGTTTCATTAACATTTATACTTTTCCTCATACACACTCGCCGGTTATATGCCTTATTTTATAACTATTACTACAACACATATAGAAGACAAACGCGTTCACGACCATTAACCCTTGCAGGGCTGTCAGAAGTTCAGGTTGCCGTCTCCGCAATTGCGAGGGTAGTAATTCTCTGGACAACTCGAACCCACGTGTTAAACAGATAGTTAATACTCAATGTGACAGGTGGTCCTCCATGTCGCCATTTACAAGCACTATTACCTGTTCTGAGAACAGGTAGGTTTCCTCATGATGTTTTCTCTAACCGTGGTATTCAATGCATTTAGTGAATGTATTTTTATTACGAAAATGAACATAGAAATTCATTTAACTTCATTTCCATTGGTACATGCTCAAGCCGGATTTGAACTTTATACCCACTGATACAGAGCCAAGCCCCAAACAACTGAGCTACGTCGAATAATACTCACTTAATAGCACTAAAATCGCATCTCTTCACCCGTTCTATATATGGCAGTAGACTCGGCAAATGATATTGGTTGAGATACTGAAGCAAACTTTTCTTGAATTCGGTCACTGAATCTCCTTCATACGGCATCGCGTTTTCGGGCAATTCCGGACAATTCGGACTTAGCCAGAGTCTGAAACATACATACATATACTTTCACGTCCTTTAAGCCATTTTGGTTGACAGAACTTCGGAGATAATATCTCCTAGGTCACTTTTTAGCATGAATATTGGGGTTGTGATGTCATATGAAACATTGGTGACAGCAGGTTGCTAACCATATCCCTTAGTCGCCTCCTACGACATGCCGGGAAGAACGGCAGCTAGTTTGCATTCTTTTGCGTCTCAGACTACTAAAGAAATGAACTTTTGCGAGAATATTGGGGTTGCGATGTTAAATGGAACATTGAAACTTGATATACATACATAAAAAAATACATACATTAGTGTACAGTGCTAAACTGGAACGTAAAAAAACTAACTAAATACCGTTCTTCCTGGTATGTGGTAGGAGGTGACAAAGGAATTTAGGGCAAATGGAATCCATTGGGCGATGTGCTAGCAACCTGTCACCAATGTTCATATGTTACCTTATACCTAAATATGCAAACTAATATTGACTAGTCGATATTATCGTGTCGAAAAGGTTCTATACATCCCGAAAGGGATTAAAGGACGTGAATGTATGTGTAACCTTTAATATAGTTTAGAATTATTAATAATTGTGATATAGTCAGAGGTTTAGGTGTCCATCTCCGCAATTGCGAGGGAAGTAATTCTCTGGACACCTCGAACCCACGTGTTGACCAGATAGTTAGTACTCAACGTGACAGGTGGTAAGCCATGTCACTATTTACAAGCACTCACTATTATCTCTTGGGGGAAACAAGTAGGGTTCCTCATGATGTTATCCCGCACCGCAGTATTAGGACTCAAGACTACGCCACAATAAAAGGGAGTGTGCATACATAAGTCGTTAAGCGTATTTATGTATGTACTAGTGACCCGCTCCGGCTTCGCACGGGTATAAAATATATAGCCTACTCCACTATTTAATGAATGTTATCATACATATAAACCTTCCTTTTGAATCACTGTATCTATTAAAAAAAACCGCATCAAAATCCGTTGCGTAGTTTCAAAGATTTAAGCATACAAAGGGACAGAGAAAGCGACTTTGTTTTATACTATGTAGTGAAGACTAACATAGACTACTTACCTTGAAATGTAACAGAGTTAGGTTGATAGTGAGTCTCCTTAGAATCTGTGATAGTGGTATAGAATATGTAGAAAGGACTATTAGCTACATGCTTGGCGGCCATATTTCCTTTAGGCAGCACCACTTTTAGGAAATCTTCTATCTTTCGTGTTGGGAGTGCTATGGGACGATAGTTTGGGTCTGAAAATGAAGTACATACATATATTAACGCCTCTACGTATTCAGTGAGATATCCAAAGGCTATTAAGCCACCTGGAACGTCACCCTTTTTCTAGATATGTCATACAACATATCATTGTTAGTGACGACCTCCGTGACGCGATGTATTAACCTCTTGAACGCTAATCGTGAGGTTTCGATTACCGTTGGAGGCAGATTTAAGAATAATACTATGCTTCTGCTTTCCAGTCTGGTCGTTGATTATAATATGAATGTATTTATTTATCTATACATTTTAGAGATGGGTTGCTAGCCTATCGCCCAATCTATTCCATTCACCCCTAGTATCTTATTCTCTTCTTACAACATGCCGGGAACAAAGGTAGCTAATTAGCATTTTATTATGTCCAAAACTACCTTGAGATAAATTACCTTTTTTATAATCCTTTTTGGTATCCAAACTTTTTCTTTCTAAACTACTAGTTTTATTTTGGATTTCAACTCGACTACTTGAACTCTGTACTAACTCTGTGACAGGTGTTTTTTGAATGACATCTGTCACTTTTTTATCTTTTGACACTATTTTGACATCTGCCACCTCTTTGACAGTTCCTGTTTTGACAGTTGACATTTCCGATGTTTCTTTTAGTCTTTTCTCCGTATCATTGGGTTTAGGACTTTCGGCCATGGTATTTTCTTTCTTATTCCTAGGTGTATAGAGTTGCTTTTCCAATATCACTTCTAATTGCTCTGTGTACATAACTCGTTTTAATCTGTACTTTTCTGGTATTATGAAATTTTTGCCTTCAGAATTATCTAGTATGCTTTCTACTGAAAATAAGTAAAGAATAGTTATTTTTAAACACTCGCGATTTATACTCATTTTATTAATTATGTGAGACCGGGTCAATTCACGATAAATTTATAAAGATATGTGATTACCTTTATTTTGCCCGACGTTTCGACCCAGTTGCATAGGCCGTGGTCGCGGGAAGACTAGCTCTAGTCTCAGCAAATGTCTGTCTACCCTCACAATTTTTTGTTAATTCATAGCATGACACACTACACTCACACTATCTATTGGCATTTCTTCTCTGCTGGTTTTTCTTTACAAAATGCCTATAGTTAAATTAGTCTTATTCAATTTATTTTTTATATTTATTAGTTTATGGTAATGACACATTTTCTAAATAATGTTTTTTTTTGTCTAACCATAAGAAATTTATTATCTTTATGTGAATAAAAAGATTTAAAATTTAATTTTCGTTGGTGACACATCTAGTAGGTTATTGCCTAATTGATTGAATTGACCTAGTCTCTTAGTCATCCATTATGAAATACATGAAAGAAATGCAGCTAGTTAGCATGCTATTAACGTCCAAGATTCACACAGCTTTGTATTAACTATTTGTATACTTTGAATGAAGACTAGTTATATATGCTATATATGTATTTATCTATTTATAATGTGTATATATTTTTTAAATATATGTTGACTAGTACTCTTAACACAAGTCTTGAATGTACTTAGCAAGGGGCTATTTCAATTGGTGTAATAGTGTCCTTCAATACTGTATTATATTATTATTAGTAATTAATTAATTATTTTTAAATTTAAAAGTCTAAGAGCTAAAAGGTATAGAACAAATTATGATTTGCATACATAATTCACCCCTTTACAACCTTAATGAATTGGGCAGAAGCTATAGTTAACAACAATAATGACAAATGTCTCTTGCTTGACTCACACCCATTAATATTTATCATACATACATAGTTATATGTATTCATATATTTTAATCCCTTGAAGAGAGGATAACAACTAAATCACATTTAAACAGAAGTATTGGGGTTGTTATATCATATGGAACATTAGTCACAGGTTGCTAGCTCATCCCCCAATAGATTCCATTTACCCCTAGTCCCTTAGTCGCCTACTACAGCATGCTGGGAAGAAAGGCAGCTAGTTAGCATTCTTTTTAAGTCATATTAGGGTTGTAAGTAAGAAAAAGAACTTACAGTGAGCATGGCTGTATTCCCGGAAGTGGACAGGGTTCTTCCTGAAGCAGTCTTCACCGTAACTGCATTCCTTCTTCACTCTCTTCACTGGTTGATTATCTAGAATGGATGGATGGAATGGAAGTGGTAATTTATTTCATATAATAATAATAATAAAGCATTTATTTACAGCGACAAAAACATACACAATACAAATATTTTACAAATCAAACTTACAAACTAGGAGGTACAGCTTGTGCATGTTATTGTCCCAGCAAAAGGTTCTAACTCAGCTGGGTATGTTACGTTTAGTAATAATAATAATCCTTTATTGAAAACTCCACAATACTTTAAATGACACAATAGAACCGTCAAACAATTATACAATAAAAATTAAATAAGAAAAATGTTATACAAGACTAAGTTATTATACAAAAATTATCAATCAGAATTAAATGTCAGTCAATTAGTGTGTGCCATGTTAATGGCAAACACAACGCTGATATTATGTTAGAACCAACATACATACACTTCACGACTTGTGTATACAGACTCCCTTTTTTATTGTGGTGGGGTAGTCATAGGCCTGAGTGCCTATCTCCAAAATTTGGAAGACTAGTTAATGTTAGGTATGGGTACCTTGAAGCCCACATTTCAATAGATAGATATCACCCAACGTGATAGGTTTTGAACCGTATCCTTATGTATGTAAATAAAAAACACTTTGTTAAATTTCAATCATTGGTATGTGCCAGAGCTAGGATTTAAATCTAGGACCCTTCTCATAAAAAGTCAGAGGTATTACCCACTGGGCTACAGCCTCTAACATACACTTACATATTACAATCACCAGAAATTTAAAGAATCTTCGAGACCCTATGTATAGTTTGTAAATAATGTTCTATTCATTCCAAAAGGGAATAACAGACGTAAATGTATGTATATACAAGCTCTAATATTCCAAACAGTGTTGGCGTTGAAAAAAAAATTTAAGACAAAATTACTTACTTCATTACCCCAATATTTGTTATAGAATAAAGGTGAAAGCCCGCTAGCTCTACACCCAATAGATTCGTTAACTAGGATCTAGGAACTGACACTTTAAAATACTTATCAGTGTGATAATAACATTGATATGTAAATAATTATCAGTGATAAAGTGCTAGCTATTCACGTACTAGATACTTTTGCTCCTATGTTTGCTGTACTTTTACTCCTAGTATATTTGATGCATCTTTCAACATATTGGGAAGAAAGGCAGCCTGAAATAAAAATTGAAAACTTTCGAATCTAATAAGTGTAAATAAAGACTAACCTTTCGTATTTTCTTTTCGTTTTTGAGCTTCAGACATCCTATATAATTTCAGTAACTTATAAAAATCTTTAAACTTAAAGTTTCTTTATAAAAAATAATGGTAACGTGGCTTTTTTTATTAACTATTTAATAACCAAATATTATCACAATTTAAACTAGGCAACAAACTACTGCAGCAAATATGCCTTTGTTCCATTTGCTTTTATTTACTAATTAATACGGTATATAGGCACTATAAGAGCAAAAATGACAGCAACTGTCATTGGACCTAGTTCTGTATAAAGCTGATACTACACTAATGATAAAACGGCATACTCATGATAAGTCTAAAGGATAAATGGTTTTGTTTAAAAGCTAGACTGTATCTGTAATAACTGCAAATTGAACATTGAGATATAGCAAGTCATTCCAAAAACCCGATATAAACTTTTTATTTTTGTTATGGTTTAATTCGACGTAGTTCAGTTGTTTGGGCCTTGACTTTGAATCAGTGAGTTCAGGGTTCAAATCCCGCTTGATAGAAATGAATTTCTATGTACATTTTGGTAATAAAAATACATTTACGAAATGCATGTCGAATAGTACGGTGAGGGAAACATTGTGAGGAAACCTATTTGTTCAGTGAACAGCTAAAAGTTTGTGCTTCTAAATGGCGACAGGGATTACTACCTGTCACGTAGGCACGAGGTGGCCATAGAATTACTACCTTCCCAATTGCGGAGATGGACACCTGAACCGTTGACTACCCCGCAAGGGTTAATAATCGTGAACATGTTTGTCTTATTTGTTTTTATGGTTTCTTCAGGTAAATTACATAAATTGCTACGTGAATTTTTTACTATTCATTTAAGGGTTGTATAAGCATAAAAAGAAATAAAGAGACAGCAATAAATTCAACAAATTTATTATAACGTAATTGTCTATATTTTTATATTTTAACAATAAAATTTATTCAAAATATTTTTGTATCTGGTAAAAATTAATAATACACCTTTTAAAAAGCTGACGTTTCTAAATACAATTATTTGTCACCACATACAGTATACTTTATTGATGCTCTTTATTATTCAGCCCACACCACACTCTCGATCCAGGGTATAAAGGGTTTCACCATGGTATACACACCAGGATATGCCGCCAATCCACACCGTTTGCCTCCTGACGTAACACCAATGATCGTGTACATGCACTTTATGTTCTCATTTTTCACTTGAAGCGGCGATCCGCTGTCACCCTAAAAATATAAAATCTAATAAGTACATACATACATACACATCAAGCCTGATTCCCTGTAGAGGAGTAGGCAGAGATCATGGATCCCCATTTGCCCCGATCCTGACAGACCACTTTCGCTTCATTGACACTCTTACACCTTCTCATACACACTAGGCGGTTATAGGTACTTCTAACGTCACCCTTTTTCAATATAGCGTCTATCTGACTGTTACATGTCTTATAGGGCCGGCCTCTACGTAACCGCCCTTCCACTTCACTCATATATATTCTTTTTATCAATCTGCTATCATTTATCCGCATAACATGTCCAAACCATCGAAACATGCTCTTTTCAATCTTAGTCTAATATGTTTTTGGAGATTTAATATCTCCTAGGTCACTTTTTAGTATGAATATTGGGGTTGCGAGTCATAGTGGAATATTGATAACAGGTTAATAGCCCATCATTCAATAACTTTTATTTTTTAGACTATGTCTAGTGAAGAATGGCAACTAATTAGATATAATATAATGTAGGGTAAATATCCGATGGTAGGAACACTTTAGCTTTAGTGTTGTCATCTAAAAAGGTTGCAAAAAAAATCCAGTATCTACTTTCGTTAGCCAGACTCTTGCATTCTTTTTCCGTCCCAGATTAACACAGGACTACATTCCATACTAGCAAAGCTAGCAGATTACCTCGTACAGTTATAGATAATAATAACTTTATTATGAAATCATAAACACAACTCATACATGATAACTCATCTATGCATTCATGTTTAAATCACGATATTTTCCCTCACTGTAGTTTTCATCACTACATAGTATAAAACAAAGTCGCTTTCTCTGTCCCTATGTCCCTGTGCTTAAATCTTTGAAACTACGCAACGGATTTTGATGCGGTTTTTTAATAGATTAATAGAGAATTTAATAGAGTGATTCAAGATGAAGGTTTATATGAATAATAACATCCCTTAAATACTGGAGTAAGCTATATATTTTATACCCGTGCGAAGCCGGAGCGGGTCGCTAGTATAGAAATAAAACTTACATAACAAGAATCCTTGTTCCCCGCTCTATCGCCGTAGCATAGCTGCCTTTCCTTATCGAAGCCTTTGGGCAGGTTCCTGTGCACCCCAGGGGTGTATATGCCTTCGCATTCCTCTTGGCTGAACCGGGTCACTATTACCTACAAGAAAACTACTTTAGTAAAGCTGGTATATATGTCACATTGAGTACTGACTATCTGGTCAACACGTGGATTCGAGGTGGCCATGGAATTACTACCTTCGCAATTGCGGAGATTGACACCTGAACCTCTGAATACCGCAAGGGTCGTGAACGTGTTGGTTTTTTTGCTAGTTCGAACATAAAAAATAGGAATTGCTAATTAATAATACTGAATTGTATCTACACAAAATATCGTTAACCTAATCTTTGTTGTGCGATAGTATTCAATATTGAAATACATTTCAGAATATTAGATTTACCGATATCAATTGTATTATCAGTCGTCTATGGTGCGTCAACAAAGTCAGCAGCTCAGTGAAAGTTGAAAGTACAAATAATTATTTTCGGTTGAATATTTAGTCAGTTGTGATGCCAAATTGGCTAAATATGTATGCTTTGAGATTTTATTTGGATCCTCAACTGGAACGAACCGAAGAACAAGGAAGTGAAGAATTAGAGCTTCAACCTCGTTTTTCTTCGGTTATAGGGGCTGGCGGCGTTGGCATAACCATGGCGACGAAATAACAAGAAGTGCAAACGCCATGGCATCAGTGTTTGTACTTTCGCCGACATAACCTTAGTGGTGAATGGCATATTGAAGAATAAAAACATTGTATTATATCTAACACAAAAATGCCTTTTTATTAATCAGGACAGACCAGAAAAACATGTTTTAGGAATGTTAGATATGGATATTTGTTACCCATTCAAAATAACCAAATAGTTACTGTTTATTCCCTTAGGAACGTAGAGGCGTTAGGAATATACATATGTAATCTCTTAATCAGTTCCAATTTAAGAAAGACAGGTATTTCACTTACCTTAAGAAGCGTGTCAGACAATTCCGTTTGGGTTTCCGTGACACCCCATCCGGCGACTAAGGCTTTGTCATACTTCACACCCAAACCAACGTCTAAGCACGCTGGTACTATGTGGCGGTTGAGTTTTATCCTGGAAACATACATACACACATATACATACATACACGTTCTATAACCATTGCGAGGTAGAAGTACCTATAACCAACGAGTGTATAGGAGACATATAACTATAATAAGACATATCACAGTCAGATAGACGTCACATTAAAAAGGTTACTTTAAGAAATTCTTTACAAAATCCTCAAATAAACAGTATTATCCCAGGATTCGTACTTTCCGAGATCTAGAATATGCTGGCATCTGGATTGAGGGTCCAAGTCTTTTGACAATAACTGTTTTGTTTCAAGTTTAAGAAATTTAAGAATAAATGCAGTAGGTTATACTAATTCTTTACTAAATCCCCTGTGAGTTTCATTTCGATTGTTCACTATATAAAAAAATGGGCCCTCAATCCACATGCACACTAGCCAAAGTACAATAATTAACACAAGTTACAACATACGCTTCAAGACTTGTGTATACCCTGTATCGCCGTATACAGGCACTGGCTACGATAGTTTATATGATAAACTAAAGAATGCCAAAACAATGCATTTTATTAATTTTCGACACCATGTTTCATAGAGACATTTAAAGCTTAAGACCTCCACAATTGATGTTTAAAAAGAAAAAGTGAAAAGGGCCAGTTTATTTTTTCAAAGCAACCGGGTTCGATTCCCGTAGAGGATACAGTTGTTTTTTCAAAGAAAGTATGAATGCAGTTTTTCTTTTTATCAAAATCGGTGACATGGTTCCTAAGAACAAATCTTCGTATCTGTTATAGTTTCAGACTTTCCCATACTGACCGTTTTGAATGCGCCACCCTGTATATTCTCGATTATCACAGTCGCTAATTCTTCGAGATAGCCAGTGCCTGTATACGGCGATACGGTCCTCTACCTATCACGTTAGATGCCGTCTCTCCAGTGATACGCGGGCTTTTATTAGCTCATACCTAACATGCCTTCGAAATTTCGGAGATGGGCACTCAAAATAAGGAGTGTGTATACACAAGACGTGAATATGTATTTATACTTACGCTCTATCAGTCTTTAACAAAGCGATGTCATAGTAATTCTCATTGATCTTGTAGTTAGGATGCTTGATGATCTTTGCAATTGGGTACAAGTTTGACATCTCTATATAGGCAGATCTGCTGTGTTGTCCAACTAAGGCGTGAGTTACATTGGAGCCACTGTGAACCAAAAGGCATACATATTAAAAGTTAGAATAGGTAGGTTTTCTCACGATGTTTTCCTTCACCGTAGTTGGTGCGTTTCGCAAATGTATTTTTATTGCGAATATGTACACTCAACGCTAAATGTGCAGTCCCAGTAACTTTTTATAAGGTTTTAGTTTATAAGAACCAAATACAAAATTTTACATTTCGAAGCACGCGAACGTATTGTGGCCATGACAATGCATAGAGGCGCCAGTTTTAAAATGTAAAATATTGTTTCTTTGTTGTAAAAAATATTTATTCATAAATTCAAATTAAGTTATATACAATAAAACAAGGAATTAAAACTAACAAAATATTTACAAACTTAAAACTAATTAAAATAAATTACCTATAAATTAAATATGTATAAAAAATTGTCGCTGTCATTGGAGCGCAGAGTGCCCAATATGCTGGCAGCATTCCCCCTCTGAATAGCCAGATATGATATCTTGGGGGGGCGCGGCTCATGGGGTCATAAGGGATCTTGCCCATCCCTAATTCTCTGGCGGAGGAAGCTACCAGCTCTGCGATCCCCACTGGACTCTTGCAGGCGATGGGCAAGATCCCTTATGACCCCATGAGCCGCGCCCCCCCAAGATATCATATCTGGCTATTCAGAGGGGGAATGCTGCCAGCATATTGGGCACTCTGCGCTCCAATGACAGCGACAATTTTTTAGACATATTTAATTTATAGGTAATTTATTTTAATTAGTTTTAAGTTTGTAAATATTTTGTTAGTTTTAATTCCTTGTTTTATTGTATATAACTTAATTTGAATTTCTTTGTTGTTATAAACTTAAACCTTATAAATAATTACTGGGAGTGCACTTTTAGCGTTGAAACGCATTCACGACCATTAACCCTTGCGGGGTAGTCAGAGGTTCAGGTTTCCACCTCCACAATTGCGAAGGTAGTAATTCTATGGACACCTCGAACCCACGTGTTAACAAGATAGTCAGTACTCAATGTGACAGGTGGTCAGCCATGTCACCATTTACAAGCACTAAACTATTACCTGTTCGACCAACAGGTAGGTTTCCTCACCGTATAATTCGATGCATTTCGTAAATGTGTTTTTATTACGATAATGTACATAGAAATTCATTAAAAATCATTTCCATTGGTTGAATTTTAATGAATTTCTATGGCATGCTCAAGCGGGATTTGAACCCTGTACCCACTGATACAGAGTCAAGCCCCAAACCACTGAGCTACGCCGAATTAAAACGAATTTTAGCGTTGACTGTACATAGAAATTCAGAATATTTCATTTCATTTGGTACATGCTCAGGAGGGATTTTAACCTATCACTGATACAGCTATATACGTATTTATCTGATTATTACAAGGTTTTGTAGTAAAAATTTGTTATAACTAAGTTGTTTTGGGCTTGACTTTGTATCAGTGGGTACAGGGTTCAAATCCCGCTTGAGCATGTACCAATGGAAATGAAGTTTAATGAATTTCTATGTACATTTTCGTAATATTTTTTTTACTTACAATTCTCTACTTTTCCCACAGTGAGCGGCAGTTAAAATGTAATTTTCGCTTATTATGGCCCCTCCACACTGCCAGGCATTCTTGTAAGATATCTCTCCGTAACCTAGGAGGACCTAGGACATAGAATAAACTAATTAGTATATACAATAATAGCTAGTACATATCCTCAACTACTAATTAGAGGTCCTGGGTTGGAATCCCGGCTCTGGCATGTACCAACGATTAAAATGTAATATTATGATTTTTTTCTACGCACATTATTTACAGTCGCTAACGGTGAGATAAATATCGTGAGAAAACTCGCCTATGCTTTGGGATAGGTAATAGCCAGTGAAATGCGAGTTTCGAGTGACTTATACCTAACATGCCTTCGAAATTTTGGTGATAGGGACTTAAGCCTCTGACTAACACGACACACTAAAACGGGAGTGTGTACTGTTATAGATTAAAATAATAAGTAAGTTTTGCTCGCGTAAGCCTCCTCATACCGCGTCGTTTTAAGTGCTGACTTTGCAGCCAACGTTTCATTATTAGTATCGTGCGTTCATATCGGAGTTCTCTTCCAACCAGCAAATGGTTAAGACGGTTCGCTAACAATACCTTGTATTCGGCTTAGGGAAAAATAAAAGTGTTTTTTTTAAAAAGGCATTTCTTTTCGTCCGCACAACATTGGTGGCAGCGGTGGGATACCGTTCTTGAGGCATATCGTATATATGCCCACCGGTATTCCGAACAAAGCGCGAACGAAATTCGGTGTGCTTGTAAGCCGTGAGGAGCCGTACCTCACGCCAGTGCCGTACTTCCCGAGGAAGCTCGTCAGTCGTGACACAGGCCGTGTCACGCCAGCCCTCGACCAGCCGAGCGTAGCAGCCGTCGCAGACGTCGTTGCAGAGAGAGATCTGCAACCCCGAGAACCGACGTCGTCCTCTGCTGTCCAGCAGAAACCCGGTAACAACATCAGGACTAAAGTGATGCAGTTTCTACTGTAAGTGAATCTTTTCTTATTTTGTGGGAGAGCGAAGCACCTAAACATCTTTAAAGAGGATTTTCTACTGAGATTTTATATTTTATCGTTACTTTTTTAGTTTTTTTTAGTTTTTGTGACTAGCTTTGATTTATACCCTTTTTTAAAATGGCTCCTAAAAAGGACATAAAGAATGATGAGTTCACAGACGCAGAGGAAGTCGAGACAAAAAAGTTGTCTCTCAACCTCCTTACTAAATTTATAAAACCCTATAATGGGGATAGGGCGTCTCTTCCCGCGTTTCTCACAAATTGTGAGAACGCCATCGAACTGGCAGAAGATAGCCAGTTGAGCTTCTTATGCAAGTACATAATTTCACAATTAGAGGGAAAAGCTCAGTTAGCTTGCTCCCTACGGAGATTCGACAAATGGTCGGATTTAAAGAATTTTCTTAAAACAAATTTCGGGGAGAAAAAGCACTCCACCCACTTACTTCTAGAACTTCAGAACTGTAAACAGTTCTCGACCGAAGAGGTCATTCAATTCTCGTTGCGGATAGAGGCTTGCCTAACAAGACTCCTATCTGACATTCAATTTTCGGGATGTTCGGAGGCCGAGAAGCCTGGCAGAATAGCTGCCATGGAGGATCTGGCACTCAACACCTTCCTCCTAGGGTTAAACCCTAATTTTTCTCATATAGTCCGATGTAGAAACCCCAATACGTTGAGTGAGGCTATCACTCACGCTATTGAAGAGGAAAAGCTCTTCAACCTCACGAAGGTATCGAGGCCTTCGAAGGTATGCAACCGTTGCGAAAGGCAAGGGCATACATCCAATGAATGCTTTAAGCATAAATCCAAATTTTACCCAATTAATTTTCAATCCAATTACAGGGCTAATAATTCTAAGCCTAATAACTATTCTTACAATAATCCTAATTCTTATAACAATAATTCTAATGCTAATACCAAATTTTGTAAGTATTGTAAGAATCCGGGGCATACGATACAAGAATGCCGAAAGTTGGAGTTTAAGAATAAGTCTAATCCCCAACAAGCACAGCGAGCACCTTATCAGGTGAAACCTGAGCCTCGCGTGTCTGCACCCGTACAACACGTTGTATGCAAGTCCGCCACAGAGCAGACTTTAAATTAGATGACGCTCCTGTTGTGTGTCGCCCGGGGGCGTATACAGAACCTAAGGACACACTTAAAGATGATCCTAATTTTTCTAATTTCTCTGATTTTTCTAATTTCTCTGATTTTTCTAAGTTCTCTGATTTTTCTAATTTTTCATCTCAACCAAAGTTGTTGAGTTCGTCCCAGTCACAAGACTTGAGACAACCCTCTGAGTTCACTGAGTTTATTACATCTCAACCCCAGCAGTTGAGTTTCGATTCTAAATTGAATCAATTTTCTAAGTTTAATACTTATAATGACGTCAAGTCTAAACCTGTTAAGGAGCCTGTGGTTTGTACAGATGCTCCGAAGGTCATTCATTCTGTTCCTATTTTTGAAACGAAAAGTTTGTTACGTATTTCTTTACCACATTTATATATTAATGCACCGCAACATTGTTCCGCACCTTTGTGCTTTTTAATTGACACGGGCGCTTCCGTAAGCGTCATGAAAATTACATGTTTCGATACTTTACCGAAACTTTCTAAGGAGATCATTAAATTGAAAGGTATCAATGACTCTGAATCCTTTTGCGAGACTCTTGGCTCGTTTAATTTAAATTTTTGCATACAGAATAGTAATTATTCTTTTAAATTTCACGTCATAAACGATGATATTAACCTTAATTATGATGGCATGATAGGGTCAGATTTTATGAGATTTTTCAATTGCACACTTGATTTCAATTCAAGTGAACTGTATTTACATGATCATATTTTTAAAATAAAGTACACGCAACCTACATACATTATTCCCGCACGCTCAGAAGCTGTGATAGAATGTAACTTAACTAATGCTGACAAAGATTTACAACGGCTATTTCCACGAAACGAAGGGCTGATACTCGATCACAGGATTTGTGATGGTGTTTACGTATCAAATTGCATCGCCACTATTAAACAAAACAAGCGTGTGAACGTCTCAATTTTGAATACCACTGAAACACCAGTAAAGGTATATAATTATTCCGTATACTTAAGTCCTATTGATTACGATAATTTTTCATTTCCGATAAATAATACTTACATTTATTCCAACCTTTCTCGTAGAGAGAAAGTTTCAAAACTCGTTCGTCACGAGCATCTTAATCCAGAAGAGAAGAAGGCTCTTTTGGATTGCTGCGCAGATTACGCTGACATATTTTATCTCGAAGGCGAACCATTAACACACACTCATGCATTGAAACATAACATTAACACGGGAGACGCGGCTCCCATCCACGTCAAATCATATAGATTTCCGGAATGCCACAAGGAGGAAGTTGATAAACAAATCAACTCCATGTTAGAACAAGGCATTATTCAAAATTCAATCTCCCCATGGTCCGCCCCTGTGTGGATCGTTCCTAAGAAGGCAGATGCCGCTGGGAAAAAGAAATGGCGTATAGTCATTGACTATCGCAAACTCAATGACGTAACAGTGGCCGAAATCTTCCCAATTCCATTGATTAGTGATATTTTGGATCAATTAGGCAAAGCTAAATATTTTTCCACACTTGACCTTGCTTCCGGTTTTCACCAAGTATTAGTCGATCCTTCAGATATTCAGAAAACCGCTTTTACAATTGTTAATACTAATGCTTCAACAGGGCACTACGAATTTACACGAATGCCTTTCGGACTTAGGAATAGTCCGCACACATTCCAACGTCTTATGACAATGGTTCTTACGGGATTACAAGGATTACATTGCTATGTTTATTTAGATGACTGTATAGTCTATTCATATGACCTCCCTAGTCATATGGAAAAATTACGTTTAATTTTTGATCGTTTTCGTAAATTTAACCTCAAGTTACAACCCGACAAGTGCGAGTTTTTACGTCGTGAAGTTTCTTATTTAGGACATGTCATAACCGACCAAGGGGTCCAACCAAACCCAGATAAGGTGAAGACTATTACCAATTTTCCGATTCCACGTAATGTTAAAGATATAAAGTCATTTTTAGGACTAGTTGGTTATTATCGTAGATTTATTCCAAATTTCTCCCAAATTACGAAACCTCTTACTGGTTTACTAAAGAAAAACATTACTTTCGTTTGGAATCCTGAACAGGACCAAGCATTTAATTTATTAAAGGAAAAACTAACTACTGCACCTTTATTGCAGTATCCTAATTTTGAACAATCTTTTATTTTAACTACGGATGCTTCTAATTACGCCATAGGCGCTATCTTATCTCAAGGCGATATCGGCAAAGATAAGCCCATCGCTTACGCATCCCGAACCTTAAACAAGGCGGAATGCAATTATTCCACTACGGAACGCGAAATGTTAGCTATTATTTTTGGCGTTAAATCCTTTAGACCATATCTTTATGGTCGAAAGTTCACCATAGTTACTGATCATCAACCCTTAAGGTATATTTTTAATGTTAAAGATCCAAGTTCACGCCTTATTCGATGGCGTTTGAAGCTCGAAGAATACGAGTACGACATTGTTTATAAACAAGGCAGACTGAATTCAAATGCTGACGCATTATCTAGATATCCTATTCACGTTACGACACGTTCGAATCGTAATCAGGACACGAGTCCTTACTCTGAATCTTATGAAACATATTTCAAATATCAATTTACTAACACTTTAACTACACTTAATACACAAATTGAGGAACACTCACAGAGTATTTATACTACTAAATTCGATTTCATTGCTATACCTACTTCTCTAGATTTTGACGAGAGTATGCCAAATGTTAACCAAATTTTATCCAATTTATCTAACTCTGAATCTTTACTTAATAATGAACGTGAACCTTTTACTATTCTACCTTATGTAGATGGTAATAAAACTTATTTCTTTTTATTTACAAAGACTCATCATTTCGAGGATAGTAATTATAAAACTATTTTTAATTTACTAATGAATTTACGAGATCTTATTTTAACAAATAACCCCTCTCTTACTGATCTCGCTATCACTGACTTTATAGAACCTTTTTCTAAGTTCGTTTACACTAAAGTACATAATATGATACGTTACATATTTCATAACACTAAAGTTAAGATACATATATACAAAAACAGTTTAAGATATCCTACTCCTGCGGAAGTACCGCAGATATTAAAGGACAATCATGATTCTCCAATTGCCGGACACCCAGGTGTCAAACGTATGTTAAATAGAATTAAAGAATCTTTTTATTGGAAATCTATGTCAACCGACATAGAAAATTATGTTAAAAACTGTAAGCTCTGTCAGGTCAATAAACCTTACAGACATAAGAATAAATCACCTATGATTATTACTACTACGAGCACAAAACCCTTTGAACGACTAGCACTTGATGTAGTCGGACCTTTACCGAATTCCGGTAATCAACAGTTTAAGTATATGCTTACAATGCAAGATGACCTAACTAAATTTACATGCGCTTATCCCATGGTATGTGCAACAAGCGAAGAAATTGCTTCCAATTTAATACATTTCATGTCTCTTTTCGGTTTCCCAAAGACAATTTTGACAGACTTAGGTACATGTTTTACATCGGAATTATTTCAACATGTGACCAAAATTTGTAAGATTAAGAATCTTTTTACTACTCCGTATCATCCACAAACAAATGGCGCGTTAGAACGTAGTCATTCCACTCTAAAAGAGTATCTAAAATCTTATGTTAATGAGAATCAAAATGATTGGCATAAATTCTTATTTACAGCTATTTTAGCTTATAACACTACTCCACACAGCACTACTCAGTTCACACCTTATGAACTCTTATACGGTTATAAACCATCTATACCATCTTCATTATACGATTCTGGTTCAGATAACACTTATCCAGAATATATTAAGTATTTACAGTATCGCATGAAGTATTGTCGCGATAAGGCAATACAAAATATTAATAATAGTAAGGAAAATTCCAAAGCCTATTATGATAGATCCACACGTCGGATTGAATATAAATCGGGAGAATTAGTTTACTTGAAATGTCATCATAAACAAGGTAAATCCCTTGCGCCTGTTTGGAAAGGCCCTTATAAGATTATCAAAGTTTTTAACAATAACCATAACGTTATTTTAGCTATTGGACGTAAACACGTGAAATATCATTTTGACCAAATTAAACCTGCCAATTGTTCTCCGCATTAATTCTAAAATATTTTAATTAAGTTGATATATACTATAAGTAAGTACAAACTATCTTCTATTCTCTATCTTTCCAGATTCTTATTTCTTCTGGGCAACACGTTTGCCGAAAATGTTATAATAACTCCGGTTATTCATAGTCCCGGAATCCATTTTGAACCATATACACGAATTAGATTTCACAACGATTTTTGGAAAATTATAACATTTATTGACACGGTCTCTTTTGAACCCCATTTGGACAATATTGAGCAAATTTTGTATAAAACTTACGATTTATGCGTTAAAGCGAATGTTAGTAATTTTATTGAATGCAAGGATATATTAAGTCCCATTAAGATTTTGCTAAAATCTAACTATCAAAAATGTAACTCTTTGTCGCACATAATGTCGACTAATTCCCCAATTAGGGTAAGACGTTCCCTCGAATTCGGAGGAGAAGTGCTTAAATTCTTTTTTGGAACATTAGATGCAGACGATGCGCGCAAATATGATGCCGCATTGGAAAACACTCAGAAAACTGAGACTGAAATCTTTCACTTAATGAAAGACAATATTCAAGTAGTTAAATCTACAATTAATAATTTTAATTCCACTATTTACAAGTTGAATAAAAACGAAATTAAATTAAATGCTCAATTAAATCAAATTAACGAAATTTTGTCCCAAACAACTAAAAATAATGATCAATTATTATATATGTCTCGTATAAACAGTCTCCTGAATATTGTAGAGGCTTCTCTATTTACTATTTCTAACCTCTTGGACACTACTCTGAATTCTATTCTCTTTTCTAAGTCTAATATTCTACACCCTTCTATCATAAGTCCTTCTAGTTTATATTTAGAACTATCTAAGCATAGTAATTTACTGAATAGTCGTCTCGATTTCCCTGTCGTTTTGAATATCGATAATATACATAACTTAATGGATATCTCAAAGCTGGTCTCCTATTTTTATAATAAGAAAATTGTATTTGTTTTACAAATTCCATTAGTTTATCCAGAATTATATACTGTGTATAAGAATATACCTTTACCAATTCCTCATGATCAAAATAAACCAAATACCTTTTCTTTGGTTCAACCTTCTAAATCTTATATAGCATTAACAGAGGATAGACTGCAATACGCATTATTAGATAATTTACAAGATTGTCAAAAGATTTATAGTAATTATTCTATTTGTCCTCAATTAAATTCTTATTCTACTATTAACAACCCTTGTTGTGAAAGTAAACTTATTTGTGATGTAATATTGTCTATGCCAAAAGAATGTAACACTAAATTACTATTTGGAAATATTGATATTTGGCAGAAACTGCTTAATAACAGATGGATTTTTGTTCAATCTTCTCCTACTAAATTAACAGTGAAATGTGATAACAACATTATTACAGATTACTCTATACATGCCACAGGCATTTTAACCCTAAATGAAAATTGTATTGGTTATGCAAAAACCACACAGATAATTCCAAGCTCTACTAAAAATTTATTAATGTCTAGTAACTTTGAAACTGGTTTTGATATAATTGAAGATGATTGTTGTCGAAAAGAAAAATTTAATCATACTATTCCATATTTAGCTCCTATAACGTTATCGAACATCGATTTAGAATCTTTACAATTCGCAAAATATGATTTACACAATTTAGAAAAAGAAATAAATAATGCTGAAAGTAATTCGCATTTTATAAGATACGGAACTTATTATTCTTATACAACATATACTATTGTAATACTTATTTTGGCATATATTGCTTTCAAATTATATAAGTACTTTAAAAGATGTGATTCTTCTAATTGTTGTATTGCGATATACAACCAGTGTTATAATAAAAAGCTTTCCAGGGAAAAGCATAAGGTCTCTATTGAATTACATGAGATAACAGATGATTCTGATTCGACTTCCAGTAAAGTAGATTTTAGAAATTTAAGTAATCATTAACGTTGATGTTTGTTTACGCATTTTTATGATGCTGAAGTTTTTGTAAATTTCAATGTTTTATTTTAGACTAATTACTAATATTTGTAAAACCGTTTTAACTATTTGAGATTTTCTAATTTCGAATTTTAACTTCTATTTTTGTTTTGATTTCGCTTCACCCTCTTAAAGGGATAAAGCTCAATTTTATAGGGGGGGCTGTTATAGATTAAAATAATAAGTAAGTTTTGCTCGCGTAAGCCTCCTCATACCGCGTCGTTTTAAGTGCTGACTTTGCAGCCAACGTTTCATTATTAGTATCGTGCGTTCATATCGGAGTTCTCTTCCAACCAGCAAATGGTTAAGACGGTTCGCTAACAATACCTTGTATTCGGCTTAGGGAAAAATAAAAGTGTTTTTTTTAAAAAGGCATTTCTTTTCGTCCGCACAACAGTACACACACGTCCGAAAGCGTAAGTTATGTTTTCACACGACGTAATCCATACTTACGTATATACCTGAATATATATGATTTGTACAGATACATATCAAATAGGAGACATTCTTCTCAAGGCCGTTGTACGAAGTGAAGAACAGAAGAGCATGAATGAGAAGGTTAATGGGTGTGAGTAAAACTACAGAGATTTGTCACCCGTTCCAGGTGGCGATCATTGTCTCAGCCTATCATGTTGAGTACGTAAAGATGAATATATTACGTATCTATTCTCACCTATCCCTCACCTATTACCTATCCCTCAGGATTGGTAATAGTCAGTGCCCATATACGGCGATACGGTTCACTACTTATCACGTTGAGTGCTGTCTATCTAGTGATACGCGGGCTTCGAATGACCCATACATAACATGTCTTCGAAATTTCGGAGATGGGCATTCAAGCCTCTGACTACCCCGCCATAATAAAAAAGGGAGTGTGTATACACAAGTCGTGAAGCGTATGTATGTTTTCTCACCATATGAGGAAACTCTCCCATCTCCGCCTCTCGTCCGCCCAGTATAAGTTGATCCGTGGTATGACCGCAATAGTTAGCCCGAGAGAGCTCACGCGAAACGGACGCCGTTTCTACGCACGGATATATATGGGTCTCTTGGTAGGCGATGCAGTCTGTAAGAGGCATAATGTGAAATGAAATCTTCATATTTGTAGAAATAGCACATATGATTATGATTAGGGTTAGCAATCTACCTATGTTCCACATGACATCACACCTTCAAGATTTATGTTGGATTTTTATCCCTCTTGGAGGAATTAACGCGGCTCGTGAATCTGATGCTCGCAGGGAATGTGTGCAAGGATGTTCAAGAGGTTTTGTTCGGCGCCAATTTGTGCGCCCTAAGGAAGAAAGATGGCGGCATCAGGCCAATTGCCGTGGGGAGCACTCTCCGTCGTTTGGTGTCCAAAATCAGTTGCAGAAAGGTCTCAACGGAACTTTCACAGTTGTTTGCGCCGGTCCAGCTGGGTTTTGGGACCAAAGGCGGATGTGAGGCGGCTGTCCACGCGGCAATGTCTTTTGTCGCGACCGGGGCGGGTGAGGTCTTGCTTAAGGTTGACGTGAAGAACGCTTTTAACTCCGTCGACAGGACCGCCTTGCTGACTGAAATTCATGACAAATTACCAGCTTTATATCCGTATCTTCATCAAAGCTATAGCAGTTCATCAGCTTTGATGTACAAACAAAACCATATTTTATCGAGTATGGGCTGCCAGCAAGGTGATTCTCTTGGGCCAGCCATTTTTAGTTTGGCAATTCATCCACACATTCAAAATTTAAAATCAAAATTGAACATTTGGTATTTGGATGATGGAACCTTGGGAGGAGATGCAGAAACCGTTATTCAAGATTTGATACATATTATTTCAAAATTTCAATCAATCGGTTTAGAGCTCAATTTTTCTAAGTGTGAAATTTATTTAGACAACACTTTAAGTTTTAATAAAAAACAAGAAATATTAGCTAAATTTGAAAATGTGACACCAGGCATTAAAGTAATAGATGACGGTTATCTTTTCCTCCTAGGGGCTCCAATCAATGACGCTTCCATAGAACAATTCATTTCCAACGTCGCTACAAAATTTAAAGAAACATCTCATCTTTTAGGCAACATGAATCCTCATTTAGCATATGTCATTATCAAATATTGTTTATTTGTTCCAAAATTTATTTATTACTTAAGATGCATTAACCTTTGGAAACACCCATCTCATTTAGCTCAATTGGATAATTCAATTCGGCAAACATTGTGCAAAATTCTGAATTGTCCAATTGAGGATCATTCTTGGATTCAAGCCTCCTTACCTATTAGATTTGGAGGTTTAGGCATACGTAGTGCATCAAGTGTGGCTTTGCCAGCTTTTTTGTCTTCTTCACATAGTGTGGCCAACTTGTTCACTCAAATTTTGAGTAATTCTACCGGAGCATCGGGGGTCGCTGAGGTGGAAGAAGCCAAAAAAGTCTGGCTTAGAATGGCTGGTGACGGGTCTGGTTTGCCCGACTCTTTGGTTTCGCAGCGTCAATGGGATGACGCTCTCTGTAGGCAGGTTCATACAAACCTACTTAATTCTGCTCCTTTGCCTACAGAGAGAGCTCGCTTGTTGGCGGTCGCTGAACCGGAGTCGGGGCACTGGTTAAAAGCGTGTCCTTCTGTTCACACGGGCACTCTTCTTGACAGGACGTCGTTCTCTGTATGCGTGGGGTTGCGGTTAGGCGCCAAGATCTATGTGCCACATCATTGTCGTTGTGGGAAGTGGGTGGATCAGTTGGGATACCACGGGCTATCGTGCCAGAAGAGCGCCGGGCGCCTCCCTCGGCATGCTGGGTTGAATGATGTCATCCGTCGGGCTCTTGCCACCATAAGCGTTCCAGCTGTTCTGGAGCCGGTGGGCATCCTCAGGGATGATGGCAAGAGGCCTGATGGGATGACATTGGTTCCTTGGAAGGATGGGAGGGCGTTGGTTTGGGATGCCACCTGCGTCGATACTCTGGCGCCTTCTCATCTTTCCGGTTCGGCTACGAGGGCGGGTGACGCGGCTTCGGGTGCGGAGGCGTTGAAGCAGCGAAAGTACAGCGGTGTTACTACTGAGTATCACTTTGTGCCTTTTGCTGTGGAGACCCTGGGCCCGTGGGGTCCGAGCACGAAGTCTTTTGTGAAGGAGGTCGCTTCCCGTTTGGTGGAGGCCAGCGGGGACTCAAGGGCCGGTGCGTATTTCGCCCAGCGCATCAGCAAAGCTGTGCAACGGGGAAATGCCACCAGCCTTCTTGGGACACTTCCTGCCACTGCCAGTGATTTGGCAGATATATTTTATTTGTAAATATTTTTAGCTTTAAGATTTTATTTTATATTTATCAGTTTATTTTCAACTTTATTTATCTAGATATTATTTTGATTTATTACCTCATGTAAATATTGTTTAATAATTTAATAAATGAAATAATATAGTTAGTTAGATTTATGTTATAAAGTGTTCCAGCAGATATTAAAGACGACTTCCGTGGTGTGATTGTTTAATGACCTTACTCCACTAATGCATTTTAGGCACAATATTACTCCAGTAGCGGTACAGTAATACTTCAGTGGCCGTAATTTAAACCTTTGTGCTCACCACTAACAAATTTTGACCACTGAAGCGCTATCGAACTACATCTGAAGTACTTCTGCGTCTGAAGATCAAAAAAGCTACTCCACTAATCTAACGTGCCTTAATATCAGTTCAATAGCCTTATATTTGGTACTCCACTCTGAACGCTAATCGTGAGGGTTCGATTCCCGGTGGAGGCAGAGTTAAGAACTACGCTTTCTTCTGCTTTCCAGTCTGATCGTTGATCTATCTATATACAATAAGTATATATTTCTTAAATATACGTTGACCAGTACCCTTAACACAAGTCTTAAATGTACTTACCAAGGGGCTAGTTCAATTGGTGTAAAAGTATCCCAAATCTAATTAAGCTAAGCCTAACCTTATTATTTGAATCCTAACCTTTTGGAAAACTTCTGTTATCTTCAAAATTTCGATGTTTAAGGACATGAGGCATATAGGCGTTTAGGTGGTTAACCAATTGCGCCACGGAGGTCGTCAAAACGAACGATGCACGAAAAAACAGAGTGTGGATTTAGCTACTTATACTTACTATCCCATGCTTTCATGCCAGTTTTAGGCGCAGTTCCTTCTAAGGGTGGACACGTATCTGAATCATCTTCTGTTTGCTCTGACGGTGTATAGGATCTAAAAAGGTAAGTAACATTATCACTACACAGTATAAAACAAAGTCGCTTTCTCTGTCCCTATGTCCCTTTGTATGCTTAAATCTTTGAAACTACGCAACGGATTTTGATGCGATTTTTTTCAATAGATAGAGTGATTCAAGAGGAAGGTTTATATGTATAATAACATCCATTAAATAGTGGAATAGGCTATATATTTTATACCCGTGCAAAGCCGGAGCGGGTCACTAGTATAACATAAAAGACAAACTCGTTCACGACCATTAACCCTTGGGTAGTCATAGGTTCAGGTGTCCATCTCCACAATTGCGAAGGTAGTAAATATATGGCTAACTCGAACCGTGTTGACCAGATAGTCAGTACTCAATGTGACAGGTGACAAGCCATGTTGCCATTTACAAGTTTTAATTACTACCTCTTCGGGGAAATTGGTAGGGTTCCTCACGATGTTTTCTCTCACCGTAGTATTCGATGCATTTCGTAAATGGATATTTATTACGAAAATGTACATAGAAATTCATTAACTTTCATTTCCACTGATGATTTGAACCCTGTACCCACTGATACAGACAGAGACAACAGAGGTACCCATTGATAGGGAAAACATCGTAAGGAAACCTGCCTATCCCTCAGGATAGGTAATAGTCAGTGCCTCTATACGGCGATACGGTTGACTACCTATCACGTTGGGTGCTATCTATCTAGTGATACGCGGGCTTCGAAGGACCCATACCTAACATGCCTTCTAAATTTCGGAGATGGGCATTCAAGCCTCTGACTACCCCGCCATAATAAAAAAGGGAGTGTGTATACACAAGTCGTGAAGCGTATGTTTATGTATGTTATTATAAATAGCTTACCGAGTATTTCTTATAGAATCTTCAGTCGTGTTCTTATTTAGGCAAAATTTCATGAATTGTTCTATTGGATTATCAGGACAATCTTTCTGTACCTAAAACACATGTAAAATACATTTATTTATGTATACATTTATGTATACCGTTTCCCTGTATAATGATAGGCTGAGATCACGGATCCCCATTTGTCCCGATCCTGACAGACCACTTTCGCTTCATTGATACTCGTACTCCTAACGTCACCCTTTTTCAATATAGCGTCTATTTATTTGTCATATGTCTTATTGGGCCGGCCTTAACGTAACTGCCCTTCCATTTCACCCACATATTTTTTTTGTCAATCTACTATCATTCATCCGCATAGCATGTCCAAACTGAAGCATGCCCTTTTCAATCTTAGTTACTACATCTTCTTTCCAACCGCAAACTTCCCTTATCACACTAATTTTAATGTACATTCACGTCCTTTAAACATTTCGGGGTGGACAGAATCTTGTAGACATATCATTCTTAGTCATTTGAAGACTCACACACTCGGCGGTTATAGGTACTTCTAATTTCATCCTTTTTATGTATGTATGTAAATAGTACTAACCCCTGGAGTGCATAATAGGATTTCTCTGCAATATTCATCGTAAACACCTAAAAAAATAAAACATATTTCGTAACTTCTCAAGGCGGTGTTCGTAGTGAAGAACAGAAGAGCATGTATGAGATGGTTAATGGGTGTGAGTGAAGCAAGAGATTTGTCACCCGTTCCAGATGGCGATTGATAGTCTGTGCCTATCCGTTGGAGACGTAGAGACGTGAATTAAGTATGTAATAGTCAGAGGTTCAGGTGTCCATCTCAGCAATTGCGAAGGTAGTAATTTTATGGCCACCTCGAACCCACGTGTTGACCAGATAGTCAGTACTCAATGTGACAAGTGGTAAGCCATGTCGCCATTCAAAAGCACTGAATATATTTGCATAGTTACGCTTCACGACTTGTGTATACACACACCCTTTTTAATTGTGGAGTGGTAGTCAGAGGCTTTAGTGTCCATCTCCGAAATTTCGAAAGATTTTTTTATATATTCTTTTTGCAATATTCCCTCATTGTAGAAATATACATATATTTTCACGTCCTTTTTGTCCCTTTCGGGGTGGACAGAACCTTTAAAACAATTCCTAGGTCACATTAAGCATAACAACCAGTACTGTGATGGCATTGATATTGAACTTTGGTGATAAGTTGCTAGCCCATCACCTAATCATTTCCCATTATTGGTTGGTAACTTTTTTCAAACCAGGAAGAAAAGTAGTTAAGTTAGCATTTTATATATAATACAGACTAGCATTTTTTACCCTATGTATTGTAGGAGGCGACTAAGGGACTAGAGGTAAATGGAATCTATTGGACGATGAACTAGCAACCTGTCCTTAATATTCCACATTAATACCATCACAACCCCAATAACTAAAATGTGACCGGCAAAATATTGTATTTTCGAATTTCTGTTTACCCCGAATGGGACAAAAGTACGTTAACATAGTGTATTAAAAGTATATGTATATACATACCTGTATTTAGATTTTTACACAGTATAATATTCACACACATAAATATTAACACAGATGTTTTCAACATTTTTGACACTTTATATAATCAACTATTTAATTGTATTACTATACAGATATTGATAGATCTAATATTTAGTCTATTGACTATCATACATACATACATTCACGCCTCTACCTCCCTAGATCCTGACAAATCTCCCTTGCTTCACTCACACCCATTAACCTTCTCATACATGCTCTTCTGTTCTTTACTACGCACACCCGCCTTGAGAAGAATGTCTCCAATTTGATCTGTATAAGTTCTACGCCTACCCCGTCCAACTCTATCTTCCACTTTGGCTTTACAAATTCTTTTCGTAACCCTCCTTTCATCCATTCGCTCCATGTGCCCAAACCACCTTAACATACCTTTCTCTATTTTCGTCATTACATCTTCTTTCATACAACAACGTTTATTGACTATCAGATAAACACTTTATATACTTATATAGTCGGTTTATTAGACACTATTTATCTATTTATTTATATAAATAGTTTATTATATACGTGATACACATATAAAATTCACAATGACTCTGAACATGATATGCACTTTTATATATAACATTAAAACTTAATAACAAAAACAAGTTTACAACTTGTTTGTCTCGTTGTAGTCTGGGACGTTAAAAGAATGCTAACTAGCTGCCGTTCTTTTGCATGTCGTAGGAGCTTAAGGGACTAGGGGTAAATGGAATCTATTGGGCATTGCCTAGCAACCTGTCAACAATGTTCCATATGACATCACAACCTCTAAATTTATGCTGAAAAGTGACCTAGGAGTTATTATGTCTCCAAGGTTTTGTCCATCCAGAAAGGGATTAAAGGACGTGAATATATATGTATATATGTACATGTAGCTGTTATTAACAGTCCTTGAGTATTTTTTAAGCGATTGGCTAGCAACTATAACATTCTATATTCTTCACGATCTTTAACTCTTACGATATAGTCAGGGGCTCGCTGGTCTATCTGCAATTGCGGAGTTAGTGATTCTATGGTCACCTCGAACGTAGGACAACCAGATAGTCAGTTCCCAAAGCATTGACTATAACCTGTTCCAGGAATAGATAGGTTACCTTACAATGTTTTCCCTTACCGTTAACCATAGAAAAGCAAAAATCTTTTCCATTAGATTACGCTCCGAGGTATGAACCCTGAACCCCCTGATACAGAGTTAAGCCCCGACGACGTAGCTACACCGAACTTAGTCTAGGTATCAAAAGACCCTATAATAAAATTTAGGACACTATTACACCAATTAAACTAGCCCCTTGATAAGTTCATTGAAGACTTGTGTACTAGAAGTACTAGCCCATACTTGAACAAATATAGACTTAATATAGATAGATAGATACAAACATAATACAATCAATGGTCAAACTGGAAAGCTTAAAAATAGTGTCATTCTTAACTCTGCCTCCACCGGGAATCGCACCTTCGCGATTAGCGTTCAAGTTAACGATTCACGCCACGGAGGTCGTCACTGACAAATATATGTATGTTAAATCTTGAAAAAGGATGACGTTAGAAGTACCTATAACCGCCGAGTGGTTTGTCAAGATCGGGACAGACGAGGATCCGTAAACTCTGCTCGGTATCCACAGGGAATCAGGCGTGATGTGTATGTATTTAAGTAAATTCATAATTATATTATTTTTTAGTCTTAGACTAGCACGGGACATACAAACTTATAGAATAAATATATATGTAATATGTATTTAAATAAACTGGTTAGACATCTTTTTTCAAACATTCTATTTATTGACAATACGAAATGTCAGTTGTAAAACAACTATACTTTTGTAGGAAAACTTACATACATACATTCACACCTTTACGTCCCCAACAGGATAAGCAGAGACTATTAAACCACCTGGAACGGATGACAAATCTCTTGCTTCACTCACACCCATTAACCTTCTCATACATGCTCTTCTGTTCTTCACTACGTACACCCTTGAGAAGAATGTCTCCAATTTGGTCAAAAAGAAAACTTCATTCATACATATACATCACGCCTAACTCTTCACTGGGATAGGCGGAGATCACAGATCCCCATCTGCCCCGAGCCTGACAAACCACTTTCGCTTCATTGACACTCATACACCTCCTCATACATTCCAATATCACTCTTTTTTTCCTTTTAATATCACTCTTTTTTTGAATTTCTTAATGTTATATCGGTATATCAAATACACTTTAATCTTCTTTCTATAATGTTTCCGAAATACACTCAATACTACTGTGAGGGAAATGATGACACAGATATAAGAATACTAAACGCGAAGAAACCAACTATTACTATTAGTACCTTCGCAATTGCGGAGATGGAAACCTGAACCTCTTGACTACCCCGCAAGGGTTAATGGTAGTGAAAGCGCTGCGTTTGTTTTATCATTTGTCTTTTAGTCACTTTTAACATTTAAGTCAAGCTGGTTACAATATTCAAGCTTAAGATTAGCATAGAATATAATCTACAATAATCCAGTCTAAGATTAGCATAGAACATAATCTTATTAAAAGAGCATGTATGAGAAGGTTAATGGGTGTGAGCGAAGCAAGAGAGATTTGTCACCCGTTCCAGGTGGCTTAATAGTCTCTGCCTATCCCCTTAGGAATGTAGAGGTGTAAATATATGTATGTAGGTATATATTAGAGATGTATATATAGATTGGTACGGGACTGCATTTTACGTAATCAGTAAGATTGAAAAGGTCAATTGAATGAGATATAGCTATGCTTATTCAAGATATCATTTTAATTATTAATGTAAGATAAATAACATGTATGAAGGAAATGTATGTTTTTGTACAAGAAAGTGAAGTGTTATTATTGTATTGTGTAAAAATGTGTATTTTTGTGTAAATGGATACTAATATAATTAAGTGTTTTATACAAATATATAGTGTTAAAATACATACGTAACAAAATTTTTCTTTTTAATATGAACTCTAATTGAAAATCTTTATAAACTAAGTTTTACTTTATACACTAATAAGTGTTAGTAATAATTAAAACAGTGATATTAATTATTTAGTGTTTTTAAGTAAATGGTGTGATATATTTGAGTGAAAATACGGATTATTCATTTTGTCTTGAAAATATATCGGTTGTCCCAAACAAAAACGTAGTAAGAGCCATTTAGAAAATTTCACAGGAGAAACAAAACAAACTATATTACTTGCCTGTCTAAAAGCATAAAAAGACTAACGAGTTCACGACCATTAGCCCTTGCGGCGTAGTTAGAGGTTCAGGTGTCCATCTCCGCAGTTGCGAAGGTAGTAATTCTATGGCCACCTCGAACCCACGTGTTGACAAGTCAGTACTCAATGGGACAGGTGGTAAGCCATGTCGCCATTTACAAGTACTTACTATTAGCTGTTCGGGGAACAGGTAGGTTTCTTCACGATGTTTTCCCTCACCGGAGTATTGGATGCATTTTGTAAATGTGTTTTTATTACGAAAATGTACACAGAAATTCATTAAACTTCATTTCCATTGGTACATGCTCAAGCGGGTTTGACTCTGTACCCACTGATACAGAGTCAAGCCCCTAGCAACTGAGCTACGCCGAATCAATCTAATTATGTCCCGATCTTTTAAATATCTTACGTAGTATTCCGTATGAATAGCAATAAGCAATAAGTATAAACTTTGGTTCTGTGTGCGTTAGAGCCGTCAGTGTTTTTGCATTAGACGCAGAAAAAAACGGTTTTAAAAACAAAATGGTTCTTACTAGGTTTAGGACAGCCGTGTTGTTGTTTATATATAATAAAAAGTTTTTTTGACTTGTGTTACAATATATAGGATATTCATTTTCAATATGAACTTAAATTTAACATCTGTGTAAAAAAACTTTTTCTTTGTATACTAATTAAGTGTTAGCAAAAATGAAATCAGTGATATTAATTTATATATTCATCACGCTGGTGTATTGTAAACGAGAAGGTAATACATGAATACTAAATGAAAACTTTATTTCTTCTTTCACGTAAAATTACATCAATGCAATACAATATTAAATGGGTGTACATATATGCATGTCAGTCATATAGGCTGGAATAGTATATTATAAGCAATACATACTTATATAACGGTGAGGGAAAACATCGTGAGGAAACCTGCCTATCCCTCAGGATAGGTAATAGTCAGTGCCTATATACGGCGATACGGTTCACTACCTATCACGTTGGGTGCTGTCTGTCTAGTGATACGCGAGCTTCGAATGACCCATACCATACATGCCTTCGACATTTCGGAGATGGGCATTCAAGCCTCTGACTACCCCGCCATAATAAAAAAGGGAGTGTGTATACACAAGTCGTGAAGCGTATGTTTTCATATTACACATAAACATACATACCAATTTTATCTTACATACAAGTATTTTCCATAGCCTTTATTGTCTGGTGCTGGGTTGGGACGTAAAAAGAATTCTAACTAGCTGCCGTTCTTTCCGGCATGTCGTAGGAGGTGACTAAGGGACTAGGGGTCAATGGTTAAGTTTATTGGGCGATGGGCTAGCATCATGTCACCAATGTTTGATATAACATCACAACATCAATATTACATGCATACACATCACGCACGATTCCCTATAGAGGAGTAGGCAGAGATCACAGCTTCATTGACACTTGATAGGTACTTCTAATATCACCCTTTTTCAATATGGCGTCTATCTTATATGTATCATATCATAAAATGTCTTTTTAGACCGGCCCCTACGTAACCGCCCTTCCACTTCAACCACATATATTCGTTTTGTCGTTTAAAACATAAAACATACGCTTCACGACTTGTGTATACACTTTCTTCTTTCTTTCTTCTCAGCCACTCTGGACCAGTTTGGTGTAGGCCTCTTTCAGTTTGCGCCACTCAACACGGTTCTGGGCCACGTGCATCCAGTTTGACCCCCTATCTTTTGGATGTCGTCCTTCCATCTCATCTGTGATCTTCCTCTGGGCCGCTTTTCCCCCCAAGATGTATACACAGTCCCTTTTTTATTATGGCGGGGTAGTCAGAGGCTTGAATGCCCATCTCCGAAATTTCGAAGGCATGTTAGGTATGGGTCATTCGTAGCCCGCGTATCACCAGATAGACAGCACCTCACGTGATAGGTAGTGAACCGTATCGCCGTATACAGGCACTGTTTTGTCGTTTACTAATCTTATAATTACTTCATAGGCGACCCCTGTGTAATAGAAGGCAAAACTCCAGAGCCTGGCACGTGCAAGACCTTATCGGACTGTCCCGTGACAGATAGACAAGTGAGATTTGACAGAACAAGGCCTGTGGTGAGTAACAAATGAGTAAGGGAATAGGGGTAAGATATACCAAGTATAGAACAAAGTCGCTTTCTTTGTCCCTATGTCCCTTTGTATGCTTAAATCTATGAAACTACGCAACGTATTTTGATGCGGTTTTTTTTAATAGATAGAGTGATTCAAGAGGAAGGTTTATATGTATAATAACATCCATTAAATAGTGGAGTAGGCTATATATTTTGGTCGCTAGTTATATATATTTATAATGGAGTAACGAACTATCTCTGAAGATAGATGTTTCATTAGAGGATATGTTATATCAATTGAACTAAAGTAACATACACTTTATGACAATTTTAGTCAGAGAATAAATCTCCGTAACCGCGGAGGTAGTCATGTTGACCAGATAGTCAGTACTCAATTTGACAGGTGGTAAGCTGTGTCGCCATTTATAAGCACTATTAACTATTCGGGGAACAGGTAGGCATTTTCACGATGTTTTCCCTCACCGTAGTATTCGTTACATTTCACGCAAATCAACATAGAAATTTCTAAAACTTCAGTTCCATCGGTTGGTTGGTACACGCTCAAGTGGGATTTGAATCCACTGATACAGAGTCAAGCCCCAAACAACTGAGCTACACTGAATTTCTATATGTATACTTATAGTTTTAAGGGATTCGCGATTTATACTCATTAATAACTAACGGGACTTATCGCGTATGTATAAACGTCGGGTTAATAAAGGTAACTTTATTCTATATATCTTGCTATTATTCAAAGCATTGTGCCTGGAAAGGCAAAGAAGAAGTTGTATGCTGTCCCCTTAAAGAAAAACCTCATACCACGGGAGAGTTGAGAAGTGCTTTCGGCGATACACAAGATGGCGTGCTCAGGAATCTGGGAGTCGTAAGTGTTACGGATAATCTGCTAGTATATATTTATAGAGATTACCTGTATGCTAGTATACAGGGTGGCGCATTCAAAACGGTCAGTATGGGAAAGTCTGAAACTATAAGAGATACGAAGATTTGTTCTTATAGGAACCATGTCACCGATTTTGAATAAAAGAAAAACTGCATTCATACTTTGTTTGAAAAAATAACTGTATCCGGTACGGAAATCAAACCCGGTTGGTATGAAGAAATAAATTTGCACTTTTCCTTTTGCACAACTGAGCTACTTCGAATTACTTTATTCACTGCTTCAAATTACATAGACACAAACAATAAACATCAAGAGTGAAAAACTTTGATGCAGTAAAAAGGTGCTGCCTCAGTATATGATGCAGCTAGGCTAGGTACGTTAGGAGTACCTATAACCGCCGAGTGTGTATGAGAAGATGTATGAGTATCAATGAAGCGAAAGTGGTCTGTCAGGATCGGGATAAATGGGGATCCGTGATCTCTGCCTACCCCTCTACAGGAAATCAGGCGTGATGTGGATGTATGTATGTATGTATGAATAAAGTGCTTTCTATCCTTGTATCTCACAGACCTGTCGCTACACTGGAGACATGCCATTCAACTGCTGCGAAGACCAGCTAGAGGTGGATGAAGTGGAGCCTGCAGGATGCCCAGCACTGCCGCAGCCAGACAAGCACATAGAGATGAAAGCGTGGACCAGTAAGTCTGTTTACCCTGTGTGGGTTGAGTTGTGAAGTACGCTATGTTAGATTCATGTACGTAATAATAATATTGTAGGATAGTATTATACCAATTGAACTATAGTAGAGATCCCGCCATATAAATTGGCAGTTGGGGGCGTCGCCACAGTCGCGTAATTCAGTGTTACCAGTAAACACGCCAAAACTAGCACTCACTGTACCATACGGCTCGATACATTATAGGTTTCATTTGTAACGGTCTTTGGTTGCAGAGCTATAAACTCAAATAAAACAAATTAATATATCAAAGTCAAAATATGTTTATTTAAAATAGGCCTTATCACAAGCTCTTTTTGAATGTTATCTTATGATCTAAGTATGACAACAATAAAGAGTATTATTTTTATAATTAACATACATAAAGATTACAAAGAATGTGAGCAGTGTGCCAGTTTTTCCTTAACAATAATAATGATCCCTATCGCCTAACGTGGTAAAGTTTTGGCGTGTTTACTGGCAACAGTGAATGATGCAACTGCGGCGACGCCTCCATCTGCCATAATATATTCAAAATTATAAATATCACAATCTCTCTTTGAAAGTTATCTTATGATCTAAGTATAAATTAAAAAAACTATTTCAAACATGGCACTGAGCATTGTCTTTACATATTTTTTACCGAGGTTAGATCAGCGAAGACCCTAGCTTGGAGAAGAACTAACAAGAAACTCCGGAAATCAATTTATTATAATCACCCTTAACAAACATAAAAATTACAAAGAATGGGCAAAAAACACAACGCTGGTAATACTAAATTTACCTTTCATACAAAATAACACGCAATGGCGGAAACGTCAAATTTAGTTCCAAGTTTGGCTACTGCCAATTTATGTGGCGGGATCTCTACATTCGCATTAAGAAAATAGTGATGTCATCATGTCCCAAAGATTTGACCAATGAGACGTGACAACTGTCGTCTGCAATTGGTCGATGTGAATTGTTTTCTCATTTACTAACGTCTCATTGGCCAGTTTAACGTCTATATATCATGACGTCACTATTTACTTAACGCGAATAGACTATAGCCCCTTTCTAATAATCTTTCTCTGACAGCGATGAGCTAAAGGAGATATTTTTCCTTTAAAGTTTTATTTTATTTGTTTTTTTTTTATTGTAAATAATAGTTTTATTTTGAATTGATTATATAAATAAATTTATTATAATGACTTTCTAAGTTCATTTAAGATAAATATATACATATTCTATTCTTGTGTTAAGGGTACTAGTCGACGTACATTTAAGAAATATATACTAACTATACATGGATAAAAACATATTAGTAATCATTTTTATAATATAACAACATGAAACCGACTGGTTTGATACCAAGGGGTATATCGAGTTAAGAACTACACCTTTCTTCTGCTTTCCAGTCTGGTCATTGATTATATCATTACATAATATATATACATATATTTTGTCCTGTGCTAGACTTGGATGTAAAAAGAATGCTAACTAGCTGCCGTACTTCCCGGCATGTCGTAGGAGGTTAAGGGACTAGGGGTGAATGGAATCTATTAAACGATGGGCTAATAATCTGTCACCAATGTTCCATTATGACATTGCAACACCATATTAATGCTAAAAAGGGACTTTATAAATATCATCGTCTCCAAGGTTCTGTTCACCCTGAAAGGGATTTAAGGACGTGAATGTACATATATGTATGTACAGTCAACGCTAAAAGTGCAGTCCCAGTAACTTTTTATAAGGTTTAAGTTTACAAGAACAAAATACAATATTTGGCATTTTAAAACTAGCACCACTATGCATTGTCATGGCCACTATACGTTCGCGTGCTTCGAAATGAAAAATACTGTCTTTTGTTCTTATAAACGTAAACCTTATAAAAAGTTACTGGGACTGCACTTTAAGCGTTGACTATATCACTATCACTACATAGTATAAAACAAAGTCGCTTTCTCTGTCCCTATGTCCCTTAGTATGCTTAAATCTTTGAAACTACGCAACGGATTTTGATGCGGTTTTTTTTAATAGATAGAGTGATTCAAGAGGCAGGTTTATATGTATAAAAACATCCATTAAATAGTGGAGTAGGCTATATATTTTATACCCGTGCGAAGCCGGAGCGGGTCACTAGTATATGTATATTCAATCCCTCTTCCCTGTTCAGAATGCGTAGAGTTCCAGCGCTATGTCAACGTGTGTGTCCCGGATCCTGATCAGCACGTGTTTCGAAGACGCGACACTTGTGTCATGTCTTCCTTCAGCAAGAAGATTGCTGGTGGCACCCCGGCCATGGCTAAGGAGTTTCCTCATATGGTAAGACCCTTCACTCTTTCAAAGAACATTCATTCTTTTGTCTACATACATATATTCACGCCTCTACGTAGCCAACGGGAAAGGTAATAGGTATCGATCGCCACCTGTAACGGATGGTTACACCAACGCCGCCAGCCGCTACAACCGAAGAAGAACGAAGTCGAAGTCCAATTCTTCTCCTCTTCCTTGTTGTTAGGTTCGTTCCAGTTGAGGATCCAAATCTTATCCCAAAGCGAACATATTTAGCCAGTTTGGCATCACAATTGACTAAATATTCAGCCGAAAATAATTATTTGTATTTTAAACATTCACTGAGCTGTTGACTTTGTTGACGAATCATAGACGACCTAGTACGAATAATTACGCCACATTACTAATTACATTACTTAGTACGCCACCTGGAACGGATGTTAGGTATGAGTCAGTCGAAGCCCGCGTTTCAGTAAAGACAACACCCAACGTGATAGGTAGTGAACTATATCGCCTTATATAGGCACTGACCTACCTATTCCAAGGGATTGGCAGGTTTTCTTACAATGTTTTTCCTCACCGTTAGCGACTGTTAATTATGTATTTCATTTAACTATGTGTGAAATAAATTTGAGTGTAATAAATATATGTATGTATTTACGGTACTAACTACTAGTAATTTTGTTTGGGGTTTGGCTTCTGTATCAATGGGTACAAGGTGCAAATCCCGCTTGAGCATGTACCCGTGAAAATGAAGTTTATTAAATTTGTATGTACATTTTAGTAATAAAAACACTTTTACGAAATGCATAGAATTATACGGTGAGGGAAAACATCGTGAGGAAACCTGCCTGTTCCTCGAACATGCAATAATCAATGCTTGTAAATGGCGACTAGCTTACCACCTGTCACATTGAGTGCTGACTATCTGGTCAACACGTTCGAGGTGTCCATATAATTACTACCTTCGCAATTGCGGAGATTTACACCTGAACCTCTGACTATTCTCTTTTTTGTTTTTGACTAACTACCTAACTACACCTTAAACCATTCCAGGCTCTATTAGGTTGCCTGAACACCGCAGACTTTAACGGCAGAATCGCCTGGGTCGCCGGCGGATCTCTAATCAGCAACAAATTCATCCTCACAGCCGCGCACGCCACTTCACATGTTAACCAGTGAGTAAGGGTATAATAATAATATTTGGACATTATTACACCAATTGAACTAGCCCCTTGGTAAGTTCATTTAAGACTTGTGTTAAGACTACTTGGCAACGTATATTTAAGAAATGTATACATATTATATAAAGATAAATACATATATAGTATATATAATCAACGACCAGACTGGAAAGCAGTAGAAAAGCGTAGTTCTTAACTCTGCCTCCACCGGGAAGCGAACTCGGGACCTCACGAATTAGCGTTCAGGTGTCTAACCCATCGCGCCACGGAGGTCGTCAAAAAAAGGGTGTAATAGTGAAGAACAGAAGAGCATGTAAGAAGGTTAATGGGTGTGAGCACGAACTAAATATGAAGAGGAGCTCCTTGGTTCTCGTTACGCGGTGCGGAGTCCAAATGGCGTGTTTTAATTGGTGCGGAGTCTCAAAATGTGTACTAGAAAGAAGATACCTAATTTGATTGGCCGATGCCGTGTTTTAATTGGTTGTAATATCTCCCCTCGATCACGCGTACCTCGTTTCAATTACGAAGATGGGCACTTAAGCCCCTGACTTCCCCAGCACAATAAACGTGAAACGTATGTTATGTATGTAAATATCTAATTATATGCCTTTAATAAGACATATAACAGTCAGATAGACGCTATATTGAAAATGGGTGACGTTAGGTGTACCTATAACCGCTGAGAGTGTATGAGAAGATGTATGAATGTCAATGAAGCGAAAGTAGTCTGCCAAGATCGGCACAAATGGGGATCCGTGATCTTTACCTACCCCTCTACAGGGAATCAGGCGTGACGTGTATGTATGTATGTATATGCTTTTCTTACAGTGGCAGGGTTCGCTATGCTTTGCTCGGAGCCCTATCAAAGTCGCAAGCTCAAGAGGGTTTCCTGTACAATGTGGCCAGAGTAATCCCTTATCCTGAATATAAAGCACCGCAGAAGTATCATGATTTAGCCCTACTTGAGTTGGATTTGAAGTGAGTGTATAGTATATGAAACTTATTAAGACTATGATTAATACATAACGGGACTTATCGCGTAAGTTTTTATATAATATAATTACCTTTATTAACCCGACGTTTCGGCTACGTTGCAGTAGCCATGGTACAATTTTATTATATATGTTAACAACTTACGCGATAAGTCCCGTTAGTAATTAATCATGAGTATAAATCGCGAATCTCTTAAAACTATATTATTAAGACTAATTCCTTTAAAGATTCAGTTCAGGTATCCATCTGCGCAATCATGGAGGTAATAATTACCACCTCGAACCCACGTGTTGACCAGATAGTCAGTAAAGTGACAGGTAATAAGCCATGTCGCCATTTAAAAGCACTAACTATTTATTACCTGTTCGGGGAACAGGTAGGTTTCCTCACGATGTTTTACCTCACCGTTATATTCGATGCATAAAATTTATAGTATAGTATGTAGAATTTGACGTAGCTCAGTTGTTTGGTGCTGACTCTGTATTAGTGGCTACAGGGTTTAATTCCCGCTTAACATTAAGTTTATTGAATTCCTATGTACATATTCGTAATAAAAACACATTTACGAAATGCATCGAATATTACGGTGAGCAAAAACATCATGAGAAAACCTACCTGTTCCCCGAACAGGTAATACTCAGTGCTAATAAATGGCGACATGGGTTACCACCTGCCACATTGAGTACTGACTATCTGGTCAACACATGGGTTCAAGTCAAACTCGAAGACCATAGAATTACTACCTTCGCAATTGCCGAGATGACGATGGAACCTCTGACTACTCCGTAGTATTCGATGCATTTCAAAGATAGTTTCTATTATGCTTCTACAGTAAGTACTATATGTTTATTTCAGGGTGTCCTTCAACGAGTTCATCAGACCAGCCTGTCTCGTGATGCCTGGCATGACTCTATCACCAGAGCACGTGATAGCTGGCTGGGGCGAGACTGGACTCACTGCCGGCTCCGCTTCGGATGTGTTGCTTAAGGTATATGTACATACATATACATTCACGTAACATATACATTCCTTGGAGACTATCATATCGTCAAGGTCACTTTTTAGCATGAACATTGGGGTTATGATGTCATTTGGAACATTGGTGACAGGTTGCTAGGAAACGCCCAATAGATTCCATTTACCCCTGGTCCCTTAGTCGCTTCCTATGTCATGTCGGGAAGAACGGCAGCTAGTTAGCATTCTTTTTATATCCCAGCTAGCACGGTACTATATACTATAATACTACAAGTACACATATTTTACACTTTTGGTCAGCAACTACCAACTTCACAATATTACTGATCTGATATTGAACTGTTTTTTTTTTGCAAAAAGCATGAGTGGACTAAGGCTTCAGGGCCCTTACTTAACTAATTAACTTTGACAGCCACACAACTGCGTCGCTACTACGTTACTTCTGCGTCTCGGCTGTAAAAGTGGCACTCTGCTAATATTTTGAATTGCCACAGTTGTGTCTATAGCGAGTCAGTAGCGTTTCAGTGGTGCTTCAGTGGCAACTCAAGGTTAGAAATGTCAATAATGGAGTACCAAATATAAGGTTATTAAACTGATATTGACGGACGTTTGATTAGTGGAGTAGCTTTTTTGTACTTCAGACGCAGAATTACTTCAGATGTAGTTCGATAGCGCTTTAGCGGGCAAAATTTGTTTGTGGAGTGTCAAATTACGGCCACTGAAGTATTACATTTACGTACATAATTTACAGTCGCTAACGGTGAGGGAAGAATCATGAGGAAACCTGCCTATCCCTCAGGATAGGTAATAGGCAGTGCCTATAAACGGCGATACGGTTCACTACCTATCACGTTGGATGCTGTCTATCTAGTGATACGCGGGCTACGATTGACCCATACCTAACATGCCTTCGAAATTTCGGAGATGGGCATTCAAGCCTTTGACTACCCCGCCATAATAAAAAAGGGAGTGTGTATACACAAGTCGTGAAGCGTATGTTATGTTTTATGTTATGAAGTATTACCGTATCGATACTGAAGTAATATTGTGGCTAAAATGCATTAGTGGAGTAAGGGCCCTGTGTGCTTCAATATTCTCATTTCTTCCAGACCCACGTGAAGATCCTGTCTCCAGAGGTCTGTCGCCAGCGTGTTGATGAGCAGGCCCTTCCACAGGGCTGGGACCCTGAGCTCATGCTGTGCGCTGGCGCGGAGACGGGGCAGGCTAACGACTCTTGCAGGGTAGGTAGAGGTGTGAAGTATATACGTATAACCAAATACATACACATCACATCCATTTGGGGAGGGGTAGGTGGAGATGTATGTTCAGTTATCTCGATCCTGATAAATCATCTTCGTGGCGCGACCGGTTAGCCGTCTGAACCGTCGATAGGCAGGTTTCTTTACGATGTTTCTAAATGAATAACACATTTAAATTTCAATAATTGGTACTTGTCAGAGCCTTTCGAACCTAGGACATATTTCTCATAAGACGTCAGTCTTACCCACTGGGCTAGACAAAACAAAACAAAAACAATCGCATTCACGACCATTAACCCTTGCGGGGTAGTCAGAGGTTCAGGTGTCCATCTCCGCAATTGCGAAGGTAGTAATTCTATGGCCACCTCAAACCCACGTGTTGACCAGATAGTCAGTACTCAATGTGACAGATGGTATGTAGTATGGAGATGTTGATGATGGTGTGGATGTGGTATGGTAAGTGGTATGTGGACCATGTCGCCATTTACAAGCACTGACTATTACCTGTTTTCCCTCACCTTAGTTTTAATTCGACGTAGCTCAGTTGTTTAGTGCTTGACTGAATATCAGTGGGTACAGGATTCAAAACCCGCTTGAGCATATACCAATGAAAATGAAGTCTAACGAATTTCTATGTACATTTTCATAATAAAAATACATTAACGAAATGCGTCAATATGTTTTAAATTTCAGGGTGACAGTGGAGGTCCATTAATGTCCTACATGGAAGACCTTTCGTGCTCCTACGCGCTCCGTGGGGTCATTTCGTTTGGCCCTTCCTGTGGTCAAGGTGCCCCTGGGGTCTACACTGACTTATCTAATGAAAAATACCTTAGATGGATAGTCAGTAATGTCTGGCCTACGTATTTAGAGGTTAAGCCGGCATTTTCTAGGTTAGGTTAGGTTATTGGTAAATTGGGAATTTGTTTTTTTTATTCTTTAACTAGCGACCCGCTCCGGCTTCGCATGGGTATAAAATATATAGCCTATTCCACTATTTAATGGATGTTATTATACATATAAACCTTCCTTTTGAATCACTCTATCTATTAAAAAAACCGCATTAAAATCTGTTGTGTAGTTTCAAAGATTTAAGCATACAAAGGGACATAGGGACAGAGAAAGCGACTTTGTTTTATATTATGTAGTGATATGCCATTCACCACTAAGGTTATGTCGATTACAAACACCGATGCCAAGGCGTTTGCACTTCTTGTTATTCCGTCGCCATGGTTACGCCTACGCCAGCTGCTACAACTGAAAAAAAACGAAATCGAAGCTGCAATTCTGATCTTCATTGTTCTTCAGTTCGTTCTAGTTGAGGATCCAAATCTTATCCCAGGGCGAACATATTTAGCCAGTTTGGCATCACATTTGACTAAATATTATGCCGAAAATAATTATTTGTATTTTCAACTTTCACTGAGCTGCTGGCTTTGTTGACGAACCATAGACGACAAATGGGGAAGTTGTGATAAAGTCAATATAGTTGAAAGTTATGTATTCACGTCATTTAATCCCTTTCGGGGTGGATAGAACCTTGGAGATATGATATCTTAGGTCACTTTTTAGCATTAACATTGTGGTTGTGATGACATATGAAACATTTGTGAGAGGTTTCCTAGCTCATCGCCCAATGAATTAAATATAACGGACTAGCCGTTAGACGCCTCCTATGACATGCCGGGAAGAACGGCAGCTAGTTAGCATGCTGTTTCCAGCTAGCACGGAACAAAAGTGTGGATAAAATATATTATATATTTAATATTGATACTTTTTTATTTCCATACCTTTTCATTTTTGTAATTTACTACATATTTCTTGTTCAAAACAGGTTAAAGCCATTGTCAGTCAGTGAAACTATCTGATTTAAATGAAGGTTCGAGGTGACCATAGAAACTATACCTTGCAATATCTGTGATTGAAATTTATAACCTTAAATTTATATGTTTAACGTTCTGCAAAATGTTTCAATAAATAAAATGTAACTAATTTTTTGGCCAAAGTATTGTAAACATATTCATGTAATCTATTATTGTAATGTGCTGTTGAGTTGAATAAATAAAATAAAATAAATAACTCCGCGATTGCGGAGATAGACACTAGATCCTTCAACTAGTAAATTCAAAGTAAACTTAACTCGTAAAACTTGCGGGGTAATCAGAGATACTAAGTAACCTTGTTCTTGCTAAATAGTTATGCATATGTACATACATACACATCACGTCCGATTCCCTGTAGAGGAGTAGGCAGAGATCACGGATCCCCATTTGTCCCGATCCTAACAGACCACTTTCGCTTCATTGACACTCATATCTTTATTTTTTATCATTCATTCATTCATTAATTGACACTCGTATCATTCATATCTTTATTAACATTCATATGTAATGTCTTAATTTACCCAAAACTGTATCTACCTCTTCAAACAACATTTACGTGATGTGTGTACGAATAACATTGGGAAGGATTATGAGGAAAAATATAGAAACTTGGCATGTCAAGATACCATAATTTATTCATCAAACGATTCTTTAGAGAAACAACATGGATAGAGTTATGCTTCACTGAGGTATGATACGTTTACATACAACGACGAAGTACTTCGACGTAGCTTAGTTGTTTGGTATACCTGCATGTACCGATGGAAATGAATTTTAATGAATTTCTATGTACATTTTCGTAATAAAAATACATTTACGAAATGCGTCGAATACTACGGTGAGGGAGAATATCGTGAAGAAACCTACCTGTTCCCCGAATAAGTAATAGTTAGTGCTTGTATATGGCGACATGGTTTACCACCTGTCACATTGAGTACTAACTATGTATATATGGGTTGGAGGTGGCCATAGAATTACTACCTTCGCAATTGCGGAGATGGACACCTGAATCTCTGACTATCCCGCAAGGGTTAATGGTCGTGAACGCGTTTGTTTTTTTTTGTTTACATACATTCACGTCCTTTAATCCTTTTGGTGGACAGAACCTTGGAGATATATCTCCTACGTCACTTTTTACCACAAATATTGGGGTTGTATTGTCATATGGAACATTAGTGACAATGGTACGAGTAGCTTATCGCCAAATATATTCCCTTTACCGCTATTTCTTAGTCGCGTCTTACGACATAAGGGAATGGCAGCTAGTTTAGTATTTTACGTCCCAGACAGACTCAGACACAGTGCATGAAAATTGCTATATATAATATTGCATGAAACATATTGATACACTTTTAATCTAAAAACCACAACTTTTGTTGATTATACTCTTAAGCAGGAGCTTGAAAACAAAACTGTGTTTTTCAAAATCGAGTTACTTTAGGGGTCCAAGTCTGCTAATGCGATTTAGCACAATTGATGACAGCAAAAGTGTCAAATTTGGACTTAAAATCTTATGGCTTATAATTGCGATATACGTCACTTTTGCTAATCTACTACCATCTTCACACTATTACTGAAGGGATATTAAATGAAATTTTGCAATAAGCATTAGTGAACTTGCCCCTGCTCTTGAATGATTAATTCTTGATATTAGAACAGTGTAGCATGACACCGTCCCCTGAATTTCGATTATTGGCGAAACGGAATCGCGGTTACGTCCTGTTTATCATATTTTTCAAGGCACACGCCAACTCCCGTGCTAGGTACGGGACGATGTGGGGTGATACCATAAGTAAGTATCAATTGAATAAAAAGTGCTGTGAGAAACCGAATTATTATTGTACAGAAATTTTTAGTTTTTAACATACATACATCTGTAAATTATTATTTAAAACACTTTCGGGGTGGACAGCACCTTGCAGACATGAAAACATGTCCTAGGAAATTTGTTAGCATAAAGATTGGGGTTTCGATCTCATATGGAACATTGGTGACAGGTTGCAAGCCCATATCCCGATAGATTCTTTTTACCCCTAGTCCCTTAGTCGCCTTTTACGACATTCCGGGAAGAGCGGCAGCTAGTTAGGATTCCTTTTACGTCCCAGACTAGCATGAGAAAAGGGGTTCTTTTTAACATCATGTATTTTCATAGTTAACGTTTGTTGCATGTACATTTGTTTAATTATCCTGTAAAAATAGCTATTATTGTAAAATAAAACTATTATTTACAATAAAATATATTTTTGTACAATAAATAATTATATCAAGATCAGTTGAATTGCGTTCAAGAGAATCCTAAATAAAAAGGATAACTTTGTAATTGTAACACTCCATACATAAACTTGGTAAGTTCAGGAAAATATTGGTCATGTATATTTTGGCAAACCTCCTTTGAAATCTTTTGCGACATTCCGAGTACTGCAGACCATGGGATAAGGTTGGTAATATACTAATTGAATTATAATATAATTAATTAATATTATTTTTATTAGATGGTGAAAGGGCCCATTATTTACTTATAAATTGTCATCTTAGCATTAAGACCAAATTTGAAGTATTAGTTTGTGATATCTTTAAATCCAAATAAAGATATTATTATAACAAACGCGTTCACGACCATTAACCCTTCCCTTGCGGAGTAGTCAGGTCCAGGTGTCTACGCAATTGCGAAGACACCTGGACCTGACTACTCCGCAAGGGAAGGGTTAATGCGTTCACGACCCTTGCGGGGTACTCAGATGTCCAGGTTTCCATCTCCGCAATTGCGAAGGTAGTAACTCTATGGCCACCTCGAACCCAGGATTGACCAGATAGTCAGTACTCAATGTGACGGGTGGTAAGTCATGTCGCCTATTCCAAGCTCTAACTATTTTACCTGTTTGAGGAACAAGTAGGTTTTCTCACAATTTTTTTCCTCACTGTATTATAAGGAAGCGTCTATAGCCAAGTGGGTAAGACTTCTTATGAGAAAGGTCCCAGGTTCAAATCGCGGCTCAGGCATTTACTTTCACCGATTCCAATTGTGAAATATAGGCCCCTGTATATTAATGTTATTTCACTTTTTTAGAGTAAAACTTAATAATGGCGTTGAAAACACTAAATCCTGGAGGTCAGAAATTACCAAGAAATCCTGTTCATAGTGTCAGATTTTACAACGATGACATGGCTAAGCATAAGTCTGTACAGGTATGTACTATATAAACATCAATAATACGAGTATGTATGTAAATATTCGACGGCGGTTAAAAGGAGGGTTACGATAGGTACAGACTCAGATGGGATTTGAACCTTGTACCTATTGATATAGAGTCAAGCCCCAAAAAACTGGGCCCTTACAACACTAATTAACTTTGACAGCCACTCAACTGCGTCGCTACTGCGTTACTACTGCGTCTCGGCTGTAAAAGTGGCACTCTGCTAATATTTTCATTGCCACAGTTGTACCTCAATAGCGAGTCAGTGGTTCTTCAGTGGCAACTCAAGTATAGAAATGTCAATAGTGGAGTACCAAATATAAGGCTATTGAACTGACACTGACGGACGTTTGATTAGTGGAGTAGCTTTTTTGTATTTCAGACGCAGAAGTACTTCAGATGCAGTTCGATAGCGCTTCCGTAGTCAAAATTTGTTAGTGGAGTACCAAAAGTGACAAATTACGGCCACTGAATTATTACTGTATCGCTACTGAAGTAATATTGTGGCTGAAATGAATTAGTGGAGTAAGGGCCCTGTACAGGTCCGGTACGGAATATTGTGATACGTGAAATAGGGAAAGGTATGTTAAGGTAGTTTGGGCACATGGAACGGATGGATGAAAGGAGGGTTACCAAAGGAATATATAAAGCCAAAGTGGAAGGTAGAGTTGGACGGGATAGGCCGCGTAGAACTTATACAGATAAAATTAGACACATTCTTCTTAAGGCGTGTGTACCACAACTAGCTGTGTGATATAATATTTGAAATGTAATTTAATTTAATGAAATGTAATTTTAGGTGTTGTGTATTATGCAATATAATTATTGTCTTTGAATTCTATTGTATGTTGAATATTGTATGTAATTGTGGATGTCTCAATCAAGATGTTATTATTATTAATTTTAAAGTAGGCAATATCTTATTTAAGAACCGCCAAATAATCTCATAACTATATTTCTAGGATTGTCAGCCCACCAGCATTCTAAACTTTGGACCTCAGTCCTACCCTGGACAAGACTCAGGCGCTCCCAGTCCGGATTCTATCACATTCCTACCTGCCTCACAGAGATACAGTCTTAATGAACAACGTGAGTTATACACATACAGTATGTACAGTCAACGCTAAAAGTGCAGTCCCAGTAACTTTTTATAAGGTTTAAGTTTATAAGAACAAAAGACAATATTTTTAAATTCAAAGCACGCGAACCTATAGTGGCCATCACAATGCATAGTGGCGCCAGATTTAAAATGTAAAATATTGTCTTTTGTTCTTATAAAAAGTTACTGGGACTGCACTTTTAGCGTTGACTGTACATTAACTTTAGAGGAGTAGTCAGAGGTTTAAGTGCTTATTACTGCAATCGCGAAGTAGGAATTCTATGGCCTTCTCGAACCCACGTGTTAACAAGATAGTCAGTACTCAATGTAACAGGTGGTCATCTGGTGGTCAGGAGGTTACATCTCATCGTGTACAGATATTAAAAAATTCGAGTATCAGGCAAGTTTTCTCACGATGTATTTAATCACTGACTATCTTAATCAATCCTGACAAATCTCCCTTGCTTCACACCCATTAACCTTCTCATACATGCTCTTCTATTCTTCATTACGTACATCTTAAGAAGAATGTCTCCAATTTGATCCATACTTGCCCTTCCAAGAAATATCATATCTTATTCACTCTTCTCTCCAGGCATAAAACTTCTCTCGGCTATCAACCAGATAGTCCAGCAGCGTGCAGAGTTAGAAGCCAACCACATAACGCTCTCCAATCTTCTAGAAGAATTGAGAAGGAAGCTCAAGAAGAAGATAGAAGAATGCCACTGGGACAAGAAGGATCAGATGAAGGTATTTCATAAACACTTTATTGGTTAGATAGTACCTACATATATATGTACAGTCAGCGCTAAAAGTGCAAAAGTGCAAGTGTACATGTACCATTAATCCCTTTCGGGGTGGACAGAACCATGGAGAAACGGTTATATCTCCTAGGTCACTTTTTAGCCTCAATGATTGGTGAAGGTACCTATATAACATTGGTGACAGGTTACACCCAGTAACCTGTCACCAATGTTAAATCGCCCGATAGATTTCATTGTACCTTAGTCCATTCCAACGTCTGCCGGGATGAAAGTCACCTATATAAAAATATACGCTTCACGACTTGTGTATATACACTCCCTTTTTTATTGTGGCGGGGAAGTTAGAGGCTTGAGTGCTCATCTTCGAAATTTCGCAGGCATATTAGGTATGGGTCAATCGAATCCCACGTTTCAACAGATATACAGCACCCAACGTGATAGGTAGGTAACCTAGTAAGCAATTGACTAGTACCCTTAACAGAAGTCTTAAATATAAACTTAGCAAGGGGCTACTTCAATTGGTGTAATAGTATCCTACAATTTCCAGGCCATCCGCATAGCCAATCAAAAGCTAGAGAAAGAGAGATACCAAATCGTCAGCGAGCTAGAACACTTGCAGCGCCATCTAGACAAAGAGGAGGCACATCATTTGCAACACGCCAGGGCAGCTGCGGCACAGGTAAAGCCCTTAGTCGGGTTTAGCAAGCCCATAAATGTATTATTACAATGTAATTAGAAGTACCTATAACCGCCGAGAATGTTTAAAGAGGTGTATGAGTGTCAATGAAGCGAAAGTTTTCTGTCAGGATCGGGACAAATGGGGATTCGTGATCTCTGCCTAACCTAGTATGTATGCATAAATTTATGTCTGGTGCTAGCTGGGACGTAAAAAGAATGCTAACTGGCTGCCGTTCTTCCCGGCATGTCGCACCAGGAACGGGTCAATGAAATATATTGTTTGATGGGCTAAGATCCTGTAACTAAGGTTTCATATGGCATAGCAATCTTAATTAATTCTTAATGATCGTGTCTACCAGGTTTTGTCCACCCCGAAAGGGAGTAAAGGACTTGAATGTATATGTATGTATAACAGAAACATTTACGAAATGACTACACTGACTAAGTTAGCCGACCATTATACATATACGGGGATTGATCTTTTTTTTTATTTTTTATTTTATTAAGCAATTCACCACTAAGGTTATGTCGGCTGAAGTACAAATACTAATGCCACGGCGTTTGAACTTCTTGTTATTCCATCGCCATGGTTACACCAACGCCGCCAGCCGCTACAACCGAAGAAAAACGAAATCGATGCTCCAATTCTTCTCTTCCTTGTTCTTCGGTTCGTTCCAGTTGAGGATCCAAATCTTATCCCAAAACGAACATATTTAGCCAGTTTGGCATCACAATTGACTAAATATTCAGCCGAAAATATTTTTTGTATTTTCAACTTTCACTGAGCTGCTGACTTTGTTGACGAACCATAGACGACTGGGGATTGATCTTAAAAATAGGCAATTTGGCCATAGGGTTCTGAGGTAACAGTTCCTTTTGAAAAAAGGGTCACTTGTCCAGAATGGAATGGGGGATCCATGTCTGACTCTTTTGTATTCTCTCAGACTCTCAGTGAATACACAATAGGTAGGAATACCCTAAACTAACAAAGACAAAAAAAAACAAAAACAAACGCATTCACGACCATTAACCCATGTCTACCCCGTAGTCAGACGTTCAGGTTTCCATCTCCGCAATTGCGAAGATAGTAATTCTATGGACACCTCGAACCCACGTGTTGACCATGTAGTCAGTATACAATGTGACAGGTGGTAAGTCATGTCGCCATTTACAAGCACTAACTATTACCTGTTCGACGAACAGGTAGGTTTCCTCACGATGTTTTTCCATCACCGTATAATTCGATGCATTTCGTAAATGTGTTTTTATTACGAAAATGTACATAGAAATTCATTAAATTTCATTTCTATTGGTATATGCTCAAGCGGGATGGTAACCCATGTCCCTATGTACAACCAACGCTAAAACTGCAGTCTCAGTAACTTTTTATAAGGTGTACGTTTATGAGAACAAAAGACAATATTTTGCATTTCGATGCACGCGAACGTATAGTGGCCATGACAATGCATAGTGGCGCCAGTTTTAAAATTTCAAATATTGTCTTTTGTTCTTATAAACTTAAACCTTATAAAAAGTTACTGGGACTCCACTTTTAGCGCTTACTGTACATGCACTAACTAATACCTGTTCGGGGAACAGGTAGGTTTCCTCACGATGTTTCCCTCACCGTAGTATACTACTAACCGAAGTCGAAATATATTTGTTTGTTGACAGGCTATCCAGGGAATGACGAAGCAGTCTTCTGAGCTATTTTCACCCTGTTCCGTGGCCTATCTGCCCTCAATAGTCAGTCGAAACGTCGCCAAGAATGCTCCGTCAAAAGTGGTAAGTACCTATCTACATTTTTCTATCATTAACCTTTGTGGAAGTCAGATGTTCAAGTGTCCATCTCCGCAATTAAGTTTAGTGATTCTATGGCTATGTTTAACCAACGTATTCACTAGATAATTAGTACCCAATATGACAGCAATAATGTACCGTATATCTCAACACCCAACGTGATATGTAGTGAACCGTATCGAGGTATACTGATACTGGGTATTACCTATCACGAGGAATAGGCAAGTCTCCTTACGATTTTTAGCGGCTGTAAATTATGTACGTGAATGATAAACACATATTTACATTTCATTCATTGGTACATGCCAGAGCCGTGATTCAAACTTACGACCTCTAAATACGTCAGAGGTCTTACCCACAACGCTATAGCCGTTAATAACTTCATAATATGTTATATCATTCAACAGGCTGACAACAAGCTAGCTGCAGCTCGATTGATGCGTGACATAGCTGAGTTGAGGCAAAGAGTAGCTCAAGTAGAAGCTAGACTTGCTAACGAACTCAAGGTAAGGTACTAGAACTGCAGAAGAATGGTAATGGATTAAAGGAAGTTTAAAAGCAATTGAATCTCTTAGTCCATACGTAGGAATAAGAATATAATTCGACGAAGCTCATTTGTTTGGGGCTTGACTCTGTATCAGTGGGTACAGGGTTCAAATTCTGCTTGAGCATGTACCAATGGAAATGAAGTTTATTGATTTTCTATGTACAATTATGCCATAAAAATACATTTGCCAAATGCACCCAAATAAGGAAGCCTACCTGTTCCCCAAACAGGTAATAGTTAGTGCTTGTAAATGGCCACATGGCTTACCACCTGTCACATTGAGTACTGACTTGTCAACACGTAGGTTCGAGGTGTCCATAGAATTACTACCTTCGCAATTGCGGAGATGGGAATACGGGAGTAGCCTGAAAAGATATATAGGATCTAGTAATATATAAATTTATATGACCAGACGAGCCTTACCCCGCAAGGTTTAAAGGTGATGAACGCATTTGTCTTTTGCTTATGTAGCCTGTCGTAGAACCGAAGACCGCTGGAGTAAATCGGTTCTCGACTGGAGGCCGCATCTCGGCAAACGTAGTGTAGGACGCCCCCTGCCAGGTGGACCGATGACCTCAAGAAGGTCTGGTAGTGGCTGGATGAGGGCCACGAATGATCGTGTTTTGTGGCTACCCTTGGGGAAGCCTACGTCCAGTAGTGGACTAGTATAGGCTGATTGATTGATAAGTATTATTTGGTAGAGCTAACGCGTGCCCGCACAAATCGCTTTTAAAGCGTCATTCATAATGCGGGCCGGTAAGGAATGGAATTCCCTGTCTGCCTCTGTGTTTCCGGAGGTATTTAATCCACAGATGTTCAAAACTAGGGTGCATAGGCATTTCCTGGGCAAGCTCGCTACGTCTTAGATTCTGTCTGTCGCCTCCTTCGAGGTGCAAACAGGGTCAAGAGTGAACCCATTTCAGATAAAAAAATATATATGTAACCTATTCCATGAAAAGTAATCCCTCAGTGCATCCACAGCGTAAGAGGCAGGCTGAGCTCGACATTGTGCGACTGAGGAAGGAGCTGTCCCAGAACAAGAGCTGCATGGCGTCCCTACGACTGCCGCCGCCGCCGTTCAGGCAGAAGTGTTATAAGTTCGCCTAAGATTAATTCAACGATCGTACTGGGGCCTTAGGCATCTAATGCGTTTTAGCACAAACGCAGTTCATTATCATATCAGAATTAGTGTGAAGTTGGTTGTGCAAAACTCTCAAATTTCACCAACGATATCAGCAAGTGTCAAAATTCGCTATAAAAATGGCGGAATTTGTCACTTTTGCTAATCCACTGTTTTTCAAACAAATTCACGCTGTTCCTGATCTGATATTTTGCAAAAATCGTTAGTTGACTTAGGCGCCTGGGTTCCTGAACGTAGCGAGGGCCAATATAAATCTAAATGTGTGGGATTGTTCATTGACACTTGAATGACAAAACGCGATGTCATTGTGCATTAAACTGACATTTCATTTGATTTATTTATCGTTTAGCCACTAAGGGGCCCGAGAGTTAAGTTTTATCGTATCAAATTTAAGAATTATTGTATTGTATCGTATATGTTAGATACTGGGACTGTATATAATGATAAATAGCTACATGACCTCCAGGCAGAAGTACTACAATTTCGCCTTACAGTAATGTATTGAAGAAGGGAGATCGTATAAGATGAATTTTCGTATCAAAGATCTTATGTATTTGTACGTTGTTTATTTTAGCTACTTTGTTGGTTTTGATGAAGAATATATTATTAATTCAAATTATATAAGTATTTAAAATGATGTCTCCGAGGTTTTGACTAGCCCGAAATGAATTAAGGGACATGAATGTATTTATATTTAAATTTTATATCGAATCGATTTGTGAATATCTCACGTAATTGTCAGTTAAATATATTTGTTGTTACATTTGTTTATTACATTATCTATAGGTATTTGTTGAATAAAATTAAATATTGAAATATATCCAGATTTAATATAATTGTAATTTGTTGATTAATAAAGTGGTATACTAAAAAATATGAATCTTTGTTGTGTTGAAACCAAAAACAAAAATATTACACGAACCATTTAAAGGCACTTTTGAACATTTTATAGCTCAAACACCAGTCCACCTCCTCACCTCATATGCATCAAATTTACCTTGCTACGATTACGCATGTAATCCAAATTTCATGAACACGTTTCACACAGTTAGAGATCCCGCCACATAAATTGGCAGTTATTGGCTAAATTTGACGTTTCCGCCATTGCGTGTTATTTTGTATGAAAGGTAAATTTAGTATTACCAGCGTTGTGTTTTTTGCTCACTCTCTGTAATTTTTATGTTTGTTAAGGCTGATTATAATAAATTGATTTCCGGAGTTTCTTGTTAGTTCTTCTCCAAGCTAGGGTCTCCGCTGATCTAACCTCGGTAAAAAATATGTAAAGACAATGCTCAGTGCCATGTTTGAAATAGTTTTTTTAATTTATACTTAGATCATGAGATAACTTTCAAAGAGAGCTTGTGATATTTATAATTTTGAATATATTATGGCAGATGGAGGCGTCGCCGCAGTTGCATAATTCACTGTTGCCAGTAAACACGCCAAAACTAGCAATCACTGTGCCATACGGCTCGATACATTATAGGTTTCATTTGTAACGGTCTTTGGTTGCAGAGCTATAAACTCAAATAAAACAAATTAATATATCAAAGTCAAAAGTGAAAATATTTTTATTCAAAATAGGCCCTATCACAAGCTCTTATTGAAAATTATCTTATGATCTAATGATAACAACAATAAAGATTATTATTTTTATAATTAACAAACATAAAGATTACAAAGAAAGTGAGCAGAGTGCCAGTTTTTCTTAACAATAATTATGATCCATATGGGTACGTTTAACACCTAACATTTCATAGAAAATGAAACCTATAATATATCGAGCCGTATGGCACAGTGAGTGCTAGTTTTGGCGTGTTTACTGGTAACACTGAATTACGCGACTGTGGCGACGCCCCCAACTGCCAATTTATATGGCGGGATCTCTATTTAGATATAATGTCCAAAAATTGTGTTATCACTGACTGACCTATAAATAATAATTACCACTCATTTTCACATCTCTCTTCATATAATAGCAGATTGATAAAAGGAATATATATGAGTAAAGTGGAAGGGCGGTTACGTAGGGGCCGGCCTAATAAGACATATAACAGTCAGATAGACGATATATTAAAAAAAGGAGACGTTAGGTATACCTATAACCGCCGAGAGCGTATGAGAGGATGTATGAATGTCAATGAAGCGAAAGTGGTCTGTCAGGATCGGGACAAATGGGGATCCGGGGTCTCTTCCTACCCCTCTACAGGGAATCAGGCGTGATGTGTATGTATGTATGTCATTTTCACGTCATGTACTATAAAGTTCAAGCAAATATTTGAGCAAATATTAAGTTCGATAGCTATTTTCTACGAAATAAGATCCGTCAAGTATCAAGTGTAAACTTAGTGATAAGTTTAATAAGATTATTTTATGTCCAAACTGGCCTGCTCAGACTTTTGAGACAAAATATTATTCTAAGTTAAAGAAGAAGAAGATTTTTTGTTACTTAGAATAATTTCCAGTGACGTAAAAAGAATGCTAACTAGCTGCCATTCTTCCCGGTATATCGTACAAGGCTACTATGGAAATGGAGGTAACTGAAATCTATTTGGTGATGTGCTAGAGACCAAAATGCAAAAAACCGAGAAACATAATAAAAAACATTTCTTTATCAAACAAAAATTTTAATTGAACTTAATTGAATGAATACGGCACATCTCCATTTTAACTGTCAAAATTGGGCTTATTGAAATGAAATTCATTTTATTAAACATAAGGATAATTACCTATTAATATCACTTATTGAACGTCAAAAAAAAAAACATTTTTCATAAAAATATGTCATTAACATAAAATTTATTCTTAAAATAAATCAATTTAGATTAATGAAACTAAAACTAATGGCACTTCGTAAAAACAAACTCTGCAGAGAAGAAATGCCAAGAAACTCTGCAGACAATGTGTACATTAAATTTAATAATACATAATTCTTTAGAACATGATCAAAGCTTCACATCCAACAAATTGTGTTTTATAACAAATTTAAGGGGAGTCCTAATAAGAACCGGAACGTGAAGCCATGACCACACAAAAATGAAACGTCACAAACCATCATTTATATAGTCTTTAACTGTGTAGTAGCCCTTCTCCATCAGCATCGCTTTAGTGCCAACTTGAAATTTGTCTAAAGGTAAGGCCTTGATAGACTCTGGAAGTTTGTTATACATTACCCTTTTATATGTATAGACTCTAATGAGACCGTAAGCTTAGACTATTATTAAACGGGCAAAATATTCACGTTACACTCATAAAGTCCTTTTTTATATCTTCATACTAATAGAAAGTTATTTACTGATACTTATTTTAAGTATATTAATTTAAAAATAATTGCGTAACGTTGCGCAACCCTACATCGATGACCCTATTCAATTGTCAGTCACTAAAGTAAATAAAAAAAACTATACTTTGTTATTATTGTTGTGCTCAGTGAATTTCAATCCACATTTTCACAAATAAATTTAACTAAATCGTATAATTCATTAATAATTGACAAGAAAATATATTAATTACATTAAACCACGAAACATTTCATTGTATAACGCGTTTTAAGTCCCAAAACAACCATGGGAAAAGCCGAGGCAGGTACTCCAAAGTATATAGCCAACAAGATCAAAGCGAAAGGGCTCCAAAAACTCCGCTGGTACTGCCAGATGTGCCAGAAACAATGTAGGGACGAGAACGGGTTCAAATGCCATACAATGTCCGAGTCACATCAAAGACAATTGCTGTTATTCGCCGATAATGCGTCGAGATATCTAGACCAGTTTTCCAGAGACTTTAGTGATGGTTATTTGGAGTTATTGAGAAGACAGTTTGGTACAAAGCGTGTGCTAGCCAATAAGGTGTACCAGGATTATATTACGGACAGGTAAGGGTTAATCTTCTATTGAAAGATGTGAATTTTGAGTTCTTTAAGATAACTAAAGATATAGGCTGTTATTGCAATCTTTATGTTGCATTCTTATAGGAAGCATGTTATTGAGGGTATAAATATTGATAATTATCCACTGGTAGATGTACATAGATAGACAGATAATGTTTCAATATATTTTTAAGTTCAAATTTCTTTATAAATAATATGCAGCTGTTAGCATGCATAGAGCGCTACTAATCACTTTAGCTACTGTGTTCTTTAATAAGAGGGTGCGATATTGCCACAAATCTTTAATTATAACACTTATAAAGAGAACAAACATTATAAACAATGGTTCAAAAAGTGTAACTTGAAACACCACCTGTCTCATTTATGTATATTTATTTTGACATTTGCAAAAATTTAGATATAAATCTCTTGCTAATCTACAAGAAAGTATAGTATGTAACCATTTATGAAATCATATCGGCACCTGACTTGCACTTAGCATAAACGGTAGTTTTGGAAAAAATGAGTTTAATATACAGTTTGGTAATATTTTATTTCCGTTTCGATTGGTGTTAGTTTTATAACAAAATTATGACCTTTTTGGTGTCTAGGCGGTAAAAAATATTGATTATATTTTTTTTTTTTCACAACAACTTTTTCAACTTGAAACCTCTCTCCTGTAAAGTAATCTCAATGGCGTTTAGGATTTAGGCGAATAAAATTAGGTATCAATACATACTTTTCCACAATTACAAACATGGTCACTCACACTCATAACAAGATAGACATAACACTAACATTACCCCTATCTTACAGAGAACACGTCCACATGAACGCAACGCAATGGGAGACGTTAACGGAATTCGTTAAATGGCTCGGCCGCGAAGGCAAGTGTACGGTGGACGAAACGGAAAAGGGCTGGTACGTTACATACATTGACAGGGACCCAGCGGCCATTGCTGCGATGGAGGCCAAGAGTAAAAAGGAAAAGATGGATAAAGATGACCAGGTATGTGTTTACGTTTGTCTATGAAGAACAGAAGTGTTATAAGTAATGTCCCATGCTATTCTGGGACGTAAAAATAAAGCTCACTAGTTGCTGTTTATCCCTGCACATTGTTGGAAGCGACTAACGGACTAGGGGTATGGAATCAACAGGGCGAGGCGGGCGACTCAACCTTCGAGGTTGAGTGGTTTACACCTAATCTTCAAAATCTCAGATTTGGCCATTCAAACCTACAAAAATGTGTAGTAGAAAGAAGATACCTAATTTGATTGGCAGATACCGTGTTTTAATTGGTTGTAATATCTCCCCTCCATCCCGCGTAATGTCATGCTAGTTTCCATACAAATATTACGTAAGGCGCACTCCTCTTATTCATTACTCCATAGTGTACACAAATCGTAAAGCATATGTTATGTTTATGTGTTAGCCGAGAATGTTATGTTAGTATTCTATCCCCAGGAACGAATGCTGGACTTCATAGCGAAGCAGGTGGAGCGAGGAAAGCAGCAGACCAGCAAGGAGGAGCCAGAGTACACGGAGCTCAAGAGGGAAGGCAGCCAGGAGAGATTGACCCTCAATTTGATGGTGAAGAGGAAGGCGGACGGTAAGGATCTGGGGCCTTAGTCTACTTGTTGAAAGAAACTTACTATAGTGTATTCGCGTTAAGAAAATAGTGACGTCATCATTACCCAAACGATTTGACCAATGAGACGTGACAACGAATGTCTGCGATTGGTCAATGTGACTTGTTTTCTCATTTACTCGCGTTTCATTGGCCAGTTTAACCTTTGATTATCATGACTATAGTACACTGGCTGTATATTTTGTTCTTCTACAATATTTTTATATGATTGTCTAATTGACATTATTGTTGTAAAACACAAATATTCTTCCATTAAACAAACACGTATATTTTTACCGATCTTTCATTTACACAATTTATAATACTACTAATACATTTTAGGGACCTTATTAGTTCAGTAGTGATACAATAGCACGTCGGTAGAAGTAATATGACACTTTTGGTACTCCACTAACAACTTTACGCTACAGCGGCGCTATCAAACAAAAAAGCTAATAATCGAAATTGCACAGTCTCAATAGTATTTTCAGTTAGAACTATACAATATTATATATTTTATTTGTTTATAGAAGTGCTGGTACGTACTTAAGGGTTTGTCGGAATATCAGCGTTGGCAGTGTGAATTTCATACAATCAACATTAGCTGAAACAAATCCTATTCACACTTGAGCGGGGTTGCCATGTGCGCTTGGTTCCACAAATGTATATTATTATATAATTAATTCTTTTCTGTATTTGAGTATATGCTGCGTTTAGTGTAAATAAAAGGAATATTATTTTTTATTTATTTTTAATCCACTGATCAGTTGTGGCTCAATATCAGTTCAATCAAGTTGTTATTGGTAATCCACTGATGTTTTGATAGTTTTGTCTTTGCTCAATCGTATGCGAGTCTGCTATTGAGTTGCCACTGAAGAATAATAGATTAAAATCATAATACCATAGGCTGGTTAGGCTGCAGTCTCATTCTGATGGATTATTTAATTAAGTTGTATTGTATTGAAATATGTCTGCAGAGTTTCTTGGCATTTCTTCTCTGCAGGATTTCGCTTGACGAAATGCCATTAGTTTAATTAGAATTATTTAATATTTTATATTTAAATTAACTAATTGTAATGACAACTTTTCCGGTGGAAATGTTTTTTTTTTGACTTTCAATAAGTGATTTTATAATCCTCATATTGAATAAAAAGCATTTCATTTCATTCACTCATTTTTTCATTCCCAGACAAGAAACCAGATTTGAAAACCTCAGCCCTCACAAAGGTGAAAGAAGAGGCTACCTCCTCGAAAAGAGCGAAACAAGAAGAGAGCAGAAGTAAAAAGAATGCACTAGAAGATATCATTAAAATGGAAGAAGCGGCCAAGGAAAGATCTAATAGGTATGTATAGATAATAAAATACAAACGCATTCGCAACCATTAACCCTTGCGGCGTAGTCAGAGGTTCAGGTTTCCATCTCTGCAATTGTGAAGGTAGTAATTCTACGGACATATCGAACCCACGTGTTCACAAGTCAGTACTCAATGTGACAGGTGGTAAGCCATGTCGCCATTTATAAGCACTAACTATTACCTGTTCGACGAAAGGGTAGGTTTCCTCACGATGTTTTCGTCGTTGCGTCGAATACTACAGTGAGGGAAAATATCGTGAGGAAACCTACCTGTTCCCCGAACAGGTAATAGTCAGTGCTTGTAAATGGCGACATCGCTTACCACCTGTCACATTGAGTATCTGGTCAACACGTGGGTTCGAGGTATCCATAGAATTACTACCTTCGCAATTGCGGAGATGGACACCTGAATTTATGTTTTACATCTTTTGTATGTATGTCTAACACCTACCTTACATTCTAGAAAGGACTATTGGCTATCGGAAGGCATAATAGTGAAAGTGGTCACTAAATCACTAGGGGACAAGTTCTACAAGCGCAAGGGAATAGTGATAGAGGTGATGGAGAGATATGCAGCTAAAGTGAGGCTGGTGGATGACAATGTGAAGCTCAAATTGGACCAGGTGAGAACTGATACTGTGGCTATACTGTAAGGGATTGTGGTCGAGAAGTTTTTGTGTTGTGACGACTTTTTTAGTATCTAAGACATTATACATAATTATAAGGATAGTATACTAGTATATTATAGTACACCAGTCTGAGACGTAAAAAGAATCGTTACAAATAGCTAAGTATATTGTAATATTTGGGACCACGGAGTAATTACTAAGAGGAGTGGGCCTTACGCAATATTTGTATGGAAACTAGTGTGGCATTACGCGGGGTGAAACGAGGTACGCGGGATGGAGGGGCAATATTACAACCAATCAAAACACGGCATCGGTCAATCAAATTAGGTATCTTCTTTCTACTACACATTTTTAAACTCCGCACCAATTAAAACACGCCATTTGGACTCTGCACCGCGTAAAAGGACCGCTCCTTACGCCGGGTCCTTTTTATATTTGGTTCGTGTTGCTAGCCCATCGCCCCGTAGAATCACTCTTGGTCCCTTACTCATCTCTTACGTATAGGAAAGAAAGACAGCTAGTTAACAAATGTGTTGTTTGTTTGCAGAATCATCTAGAAACCGTAATTCCTTCAGTAGGTAGGCAGGTCAAGTTCGTCAATGGCGCTTACAGAAAATCCATTGGGGTGCTCAAAAGCATAAATACTGACGAGTTTTGCTGTGATGTTGAGGTGAGGATATGTGTGTGTTTATAATAATAATAATAAGATTTGGACATTATTACACCAATTGAACTAGCCCCTCGGTAAGTACATTTAAGACTTGTGTTAAGGGTACTAGTCAACGTATATTTAAGAATTGTATGCATATTATATATAGATATATAAATACATATATATCATATATAATCAACGACCGGACTGGAAAGCAGTAGAAAAGCGTAGTTCTTAACTCTGCCTCCACCGGGAATCGAACCCGGGACCCCACGATTAGCGTTCAGGTGTCTAACCGATCGCGCCACGGAGGTCGTCGTTATGTCTGTAAACCCTTTCGGGGTAGATTGAAATAAGGAGATATTATGTCTACTCGGTTACATTTATATGATTCGACGTAGCTCAGTTGTTTGGGGCTTGACTTTGTATCGGTGGGTGCAGGGTTCTAAACTCAAGAGCATGTACCAATGGAAATGAAGTTTAATGATTTTATATGTATATTTTCGTAATAAAATACATTTAATATTACGGTGAGGGGAAATATTATGAGGAAACCTACCTAATCTCAGGAATAGGTAATAGTCAGTGCTAGTAAATGGCGACATGGCTTATCACCTGTCACATTGAGTACTCACTATCTGGTCAATACGTAGAATCACTAATTTTGTAATTAGAGATGATTACACTAACTATACTAAACTTTTGACTATCCAGCAAAGATTAAAAATGCTTGTTTTTTCTATGATGTCTACCTACCCTTCTACAGGGAAATTAAGCGTGATGTGTATGTATGTTTGGGGTTGCGATAGTCCTAATGTGGAATATTGGTAACAAGTTGCTAGCCTATCGCCCCATAGATTCCATTTACCCTAGTTCCTTCCTACGACATGCCGGGAAGAACGGCAACTAGTTAGCATTCTCTTTACATATGTAATAGTATTTTGTAACTTTTCAGATATGTGAAGGTCCCTTAACTGGTAGATTAGTGAAGAATGTCCAATATGAAGATATATGTAAATTGGCTACGTGATATGGGTAAAATTATTATTGTAAATAAATAGATTAATTTTAATTGATTTTGTGTTTGTTTTTACATACATTGACGAAATGCGTCGGATACAACGGTGAGGGAAAACATCGTGAGGAAACCTACTTGTTTCCCGAATAGGTAATAGTTAGTAATGTAAATGGCAACATGGTTTGCCACCTGTCACATTGAGTGCTATCTGGTCAAAACGTGGGTTCGAGGTAGCCATAGAATTACTACCTCCGCATTTGCGGTGATGGATACCTGAACCTCTGACACCCTGTATGGGTTTATGGTCGTGAACGCGTTTGTCTTTTTTACATACAAACCCGTATAGAAAAATACGTACATACATACACATCACACCAGTTCCCTGTACTCATACACCTCTAACACACTCGGTGGTTATAGATACTACTAAAGTCACCGTAATTCAATAAATATATGCTTGTATAGAAGGTTAACTCATTCAGAGCCAACGACACGCGCAGCGTGTTCTTGAAAATTCTACTAAACACGCCTGGCGTGTCCATAAAATTTCGAGTATATCTCGAAACGTACAAGAAAAAAATTATGAAAAATTTGTGTACATGTTATTTATCACACGAATAACCATATTTTCACGAGGTTTCGACTTAGAAAGAAGTTATGTATGTACTAAAAATTAATACCTTGTGTAATGCCAAGAACGATAGTCCTTTTCAGGAGTATCCATGACGGACGAGTCCTTATAAGGAATATCCTTTAAGGACGATAATCGTTTTCAGGACTACGTTTGAAGGACGATAGTCTTTTTCAAGAATATCCTTAAAGGACGATAGTCCTTTTCAGGAACATCCTTGAAGGACGATAGTCCGTTTCAGGAATATCCATGAAGGACGATAGTCCTTTTCAGGAATATCCTTGAATTACAATAGTCCTTTTCAGGCACATCCTTGAAGGATGATAGTCCTTTTCAGAAATATCCTTAAAGAACGATAGTCCTTTTCAGGAATATCCTTGAATTACAATAGTCCTTTTCAGGAATATCCTTGATGGACGATAGACCTTTTCAGGAACAAACCTTGAAGGACGAGTCCTTTTCAGGTATATCCTTGAAGGACTGTAGTCCTTTTCAGGACTATGTTTGTAGGACGATAGTCCTTTTAAGAAATATCCTTGAAAGACGATAGTCCTTTGCAGGAATATCCTTAAAGGACGAAAGTCCTATTCAGGAATATCCTTGAATTACAATAGTCCTTTTCAGGCACATCCTTGAAGGATGATAGTCCTTTTCAGGAATATCCTTAAAGAACGATAATCCTTTTCAGGAATATCCTTGAATTATAATAGTCCTTTTCAGGCACATCCTTGAAGGATGATAGTCCTTTACAGGAATATCCTTGAAGGACGATAGTCCTTTTCAGGAATATCCTTGATGGACGATATACCTTTTCAGGAATATCCTTGAATTACAATAGTCCTTTTCAGGCACATCCTTGAAGGATGATAGTCCTTTTCAGGAATATCCTTAAAGGACGATAGTCCTTTTCAGGAATGTCCTTGAAGGACAATAGTCCGTTTCAGAAATATCCTTGAAGGATGATAGTCCGTTTCAGGAATATCCTTGAAAGACGATAATCGTTTTCAGGACTACGTTTGAAGGACGATAGTCTTTTTCAAGAAAATCCTTAAAGGACGATAGTCCTTTTCAGGAACATCCTTGAACGACGATAGTCCGTTTCAGGAATATCCATGAAGGACGATAGTCCTTTTCAGGAATATCCTTGAAGGACGATAGTCCTTTTCAGGAATATCCTTGAATAACAATACTCCTGTTCAGGAATATCCTTAAAGGACAATAGTCCTTTTCAGGACAACGATTGAAGAACGATAGTCTTTTTCAGGGATATCCTTGAAGGACGATAGTCCCTTTCAGGAATATCCTTGAAGGACGATAGTCCTTTGCAGGAATATCCTTGAAGGACTATAGTTCTTTTCAGGACTATGTTTGTAGGACGATAGTCCTTTTAAGTAATATCCTTGGAAGATGATAGTCCTTTGAAGGAAATATCCTTGAAGGACGATAGTCCTTTTCAGGAATGTCCTTGAATTACAATAGTCCTTTTCAGGCACATCCATGAAGGATGATAGTTTTTTTCAGTAATATCCTTTAAGGACGATAGTCCTTTTCAGGAATATCCTTGAATTACAATAGTCCTTTTCAGGCACATCCTTGAAGGATGATAGTCCTTTTCAGAAATATCCTTAAAGAACGATAGTCCTTTTCAGGAATATCCTTGAATTACAATAGTCCTTTTCAGGAATATCCTTGATGGACGATAGACCTTTTCAGGAACAAACCTTGAAGGACGAGTCCTTTTCAGGTATATCCTTGAAGGACTATAGTCCTTTTCAGGACAATGTTTGTAGGACGATAGTCCTTTTAAGAAATATCCTTTAAAGACGATAGTCCTTTGCAGGAATATCCTTAAAGGACGAAAGTCCTTTTCAGGAATATCCTTGAATTACAATAGTCCTTTTCAGGCACATCCTTGAAGGATGATAGTCATTTTCAGGAATATCCTTAAAGAACGATAGTCCTTTTCAGGAATATCCTTGAATTATAATAGTCCTTTTCAGGCACATCCTTGAAGGATGATAGTCCTTTACAGGAATATCCTTGAAGGACGATAGTCCTTTTCAGGAATATCCTTGATGGACGATATACCTTTTCAGGAATATCCTTGAATTACAATAGTCCTTTTCAGGCACATCCTTGAAGGATGATAGTCCTTTTCAGGAATATCCTTAAAGGACGATAGTCCTTTTCAGGAATGTCCTTGAAGGACAATAGTCCGTTTCAGAAATATCCTTGAAGGATGATAGTCCGTTTCAGGAATATCCTTGAAGGACGATAATCGTTTTCAGGACTACGTTTGAAGGACGATAGTCTTTTTCAAGAAAATCCTTAAAGGACGATAGTCCTTTTCAGGAACATCCTTGAACGACGATAGTCCGTTTCAGGAATATCCATGAAGGACGATAGTCCTTTTCAGGAATATCCTTGAAGGACGATAGTCCTTTTCAGGAATATCCTTGAATTACAATACTCCTGTTCAGGAATATCCTTAAAGGACAATAGTCCTTTTCAGGACAACGATTGAAGAACGATAGTCTTTTTCAGGGATATCCTTGAAGGACGATAGTCCCTTTCAGGAATATCCTTGAAGGACGATAGTCCTTTTCAGGAATATCCTTGAATTACCATAGCCCTTTTCATGAACATCCTTGAAGGACGATAGTCCTTTTCAATAATATCCTTGAGGGACGATAGTCCATTGCAGGAATATCCTTGAAGGACGATAGTCCTTTTCAGGAATATCCTTGAATTACAATAGTCCTGTTCAGGAATATCCTTAAAGGACGATAGTCCTTTTCAGGACAACGATTGAAGAACGATAGTCTTTTTCAGGAATATCCTTGAAGGACGATAGTCCTTTTCAGGAATATCCTTGAATTACGAATAGTCCTTTTCATGAACATCCTTGAAGGACGATAGTCCTTTTCAATAATATCCTTGAGGGACGATAGTCCATTGCAGGAATATCCTTGAAGAACTATAGTCCTTTTCAGGACTATGTTTGTAGGACGATAGTCCTTTTAAGTAATATCCTTGGAAGATAATAGTCCTTTGAAGGAATATCCTTGAAGGACGATAGTCCTTTTCAGGAATATCCTTGAATAACAATAGTCCTGTTCAGGAATATCCTTAAAGGACGATAGTCCTTTTCAGGACAACGATTGAAGAACGATAGTCTTTTTCAGGGATTTCCTTGAAGGACGATAGTCCCTTTCAGGAATATCCTTGAAGGACGATAGTCCTTTGCAGGAATATCCTTGAAGGACTATAGTCCTTTTCAGGACTATGTTTGTAGGACGATAGTCCTTTTAAGTAATATCCTTGGAAGATGATAGTCCTTTGAAGGAAATATCCTTGAAGGACGATAGTCCTTTTCAGGAATATCCTTGAATTACAATAGTCCTTTTCAGGCACATCCTTGAAGGATGATAGTCCTTTTCAGAAATATCCTTAAAGAACGATAGTCCTTTTCAGGAATATCCTTGAATTACAATAGTCCTTTTCAGGAATATCCTTGATGGACGATAGACCTTTTCAGGAACAAACCTTGAAGGACGAGTCCTTTTCAGGTATATCCTTGAAGGACTATAGTCCTTTTCAGGACTATGTTTGTAGGACGATAGTCCTTTTAAGAAATATCCTTGAAAGACGATAGTCCTTTGCAGGAATATCCTTAAAGGACGAAAGTCCTTTTCAGGAATATCCTTGAATTACAATAGTCCTTTTCAGGCACATCCTTGAAGAATGATAGTCCTTTTCAGGAATATCCTTAAAGAACGATAGTCCTTTTCAGGAATATCCTTGAATTATAATAGTCCTTTTCAGGCACATCCTTGAAGGATGATAGTCCTTTACAGGAATATCCTTGAAGGACGATAGTCCTTTTCGGGAATATCCTTGATGGACGATATACCTTTTCAGGAATATCCTTGAATTACAATAGTCCTTTTCAGGCACATCCTTGAAGGATGATAGTCCTTTTCAGGAATATCCTTAAAGGACGATAGTCCTTTTCAGGAATGTCCTTGAAGGACTATAGTCCTTTTCAGGACTATGTTTGTAGGACGATAGTCCTTTTAAGTAATATCCTTGAAAGATGATAGTCCTTTGAAGGAATATCCTTGAAGAACGATAGTCCTTTTCAGGAATGTCCTTGAATTACAATAGTCCTTACGATAGTCTTTTTCAGGGATATCCTTGAAGGACGATAGTCCCTTTTAGGAATATCCTAAAAGAACGATAGTCCTTTTCAGGAATATCCTTGAATTACAATAGTCCTTTTCAGGAATATCCTTGATGGACGATAGACCTTTTCAGGAACAAACCTTGAAGGACGAGTCCTTTTCAGGTATATCCTTGAAGGACTATAGTCCTTTTCAGGACTATGTTTGTAGGACGATAGTCCTTTTAAGAAATATCCTTGAAAGACGATAGTCCCTTTCAGGAATATCCTTGAAGGACGATAGTCCTTTTCAGGAATATCCTTGAATTACCATAGCCCTTTTCATTAACATCCTTGAAGGACGATAGTCCTTTACAATAATATCCTTGAGGGACGATAGTCCATTGCAGGAATATCCTTGAAGAACTATAGTCCTTTTCAGGACTATGTTTGTAGGACGATAGTCCTTTTAAGTAATATCCTTGAAAGATGATAGTCCTTTGAAGGAATATCCTTGAAGAACGATAGTCCTTTTCAGGAATGTCCTTGAATTACAATAGTCCTTACGATAGTCTTTTTCAGGGATATCCTTGAAGGACGATAGTCCCTTTTAGGAATATCCTAAAAGAACGATAGTCCTTTTCAGGAATATCCTTGAATTACAATAGTCCTTTTCAGGAATATCCTTGATGGACGATAGACCTTTTCAGGAACAAACCTTGAAGGACGAGTCCTTTTCAGGTATATCCTTGAAGGACTATAGTCCTTTTCAGGACTATGTTTGTAGGACGATAGTCCTTTTAAGAAATATCCTTGAAAGACGATAGTCCTTTGCAGGAATATCCTTAAAGAACGATAGTCCTTTTCAGGAATATCCTTGAATTACAATAGTCCTTTTCAGGAATATCCTTGATGGACGATATATCTTTTCAAGAACAAACCTTTAAGGACGAGTCCTTTTCAGGAATATCCTTGAAGGACTATAGTCCTTTTCAGGACTATGTTTGTAGGACGATAGTCCTTTTAAGAAATATCCTTGAAAGACGATAGTCCTTTGCAGGAATAGCCTTACAGGACGAAAGTCCTTTTAAGGAATATCCTTGAATCACAATAGTCCTTTTCAGGCACATCCTTGAAGGATGATAGTCCTTTACAGGAATATCCTTGAAGGACGATAGTCCTTTTCAGGAATATCCTTGAGGGACGATAGTCCTTTGCAGGAATATCCTTACAGGACTACGTTTGAAGGACTATAGTCCTTTTCAGGACTATGTTTGTAGGACGATAGTCCTTTTAAGTAATATCCTTGGAAGACGACGGTCTTTTGCAGAAATATCCATGACGGACGATAATCGTTTTCAGGACTACGTTTAAAGGACGATAGTCTTTTTCAAGAAAATCCTTAAAGGACGATAGTCCTTTTCAGGTATATCCTTGAATTACAATAGTCCTGTTCAGGAATATCCTTAAAGGACGATAGTCCTTTTCAGGACAACGATTGAATAACGATAGTCTTTTTCAGGGATATCCTTGAAGGACGATAGTCCCTTTCAGGAATATCCTTGAAGGACGATAGTCCTTTTCAGGAATATCCTTGAACTACAATAGTCCTTTTCATGAACATCCTTGAAGGACGATAGTCCTTTTCAATAATATCCTTGAAGGACGATAGTCCATTGCAGGAATATCCTTGAAGAACTATAGTCCTTTTCAGGACTATGTTTGTAGGACGATAGTCCTTTGAAGGAATATCCTTGAAGGACGATAGTCCTTTTCAGGAATATCCTTGAATGACAGTAGTCCTGTTCAGGAATATCCTTAAAGGACGATAGTCCTTTTCAGGACAACGATTGAAGAACGATAGTCTTTTTCAGGTATATTCTTGAAGGACGATAGTCCTTTTCAGTAATGTCCTTGAAGGACGATAGTCCTGTTCAGGAATATCCTTAAAGGACGAAAGTCCTTTTCAGGAAAATCCTTGAATTACAATATTCCTTTTCAGGCACATCCTTGAAGGATGATAGTCCTTTACAGGAATATCCTTAAAGAACGATAGACCTATTCAGGAATATCCTTGATGGACGATATACCTTTTCAGAAAAAAACCTTGAAGTACGAGTCCTTTTCAGGAATATCCTTGAAGGACTATAGTCCTTTTCAGGACTATGTTCGTAGGACGATAGTCCTTTTAAGAAATATCCTTGAAAGACGATAGTCCTTTGCAGAATATCCTTAAAGGACAAAAGTCCTTTTAAGGAATATCCTTGAATTACAATAGTCCTTTTCAGGCACATCCTTAAAGGATGATAGTCCTTTACAGGAATATCCTTGAAGGACGATAGTCCTTTTCAGGAATATCCTTGATGGACGATAGACCTATTCAGGAATATCCTTGATGGACGATATACCTTTTCAGGAACAAACCTTGAAGGACGAGTCCTTTTCAGGAATATCCTTGAAGGACTATAGTCCTTTTCAGGACTATGTTTGTAGGACGATAGTCCTTTTAAGAAATATCCTTGAAAGACGATAGTCCTTTGCAGAATATCCTTAAAGGACGAAAGTCCTTTTAAGGAATATCCTTGAATTACAATAGTCCTTTTCAGGGACATCCTTGAAGGATGATAGTCCTTTACAGGAATGTCCTTGAAGGACGATAGTCCGTTTCAGAAATATCCTTGAAGGACGATAATCCTTTTCAGGAATATCCTTGAATTACAATAGTCCTTTTCATGAACATCCTTAAAGGACGATAGTCCTTTTCAATAATATCCTTGAGGAACGATAGTCATTTGCAGGAATATCCTTACAGGACTACGTTTGAAGTACGATAGTCCTTTTACGAACATCCTTGAAGGACTATAGTCCTTTTCAGGAATATCCTTGAAGGACGATAGTCCTTTTCAGGAATGTCCTTGAATTACAATAGTCCTTACGATAGTCTTTTCCAGGAATATTCTTGAAGGACGATAGTCCTTTTCAGTAATGTCCTTGAAGGACGATAGTCCGTTTCAGGAATATCCTTGAAGGATGATAGTCCTTTTCAGGAATATCCTTAAAGGACGATAGTCCTTTTCAATAATGGCCTTGAAGGACGATAGTCCGTTTCAGAAATATCCTTGAAGGACGATAATCCTTTTCGGGAATATCCTTGAATTACAATAGTCCTTTTCATGAACATCCTTAAAGGACGATAGTCCTCTTCAATAATATCATTGAGGGACGAAAGTCCTTTGCAGGAATATCCTTGAAGGACTATAGTCCTTTTCAGGACTATGTTTGTAGGACGATAGTCCTTTTAAGTAATATCCTTGGAAGATTATAGTCCTTTGAAGGAATATCCTTGAAGAACGATAGTCCTTTTCAGGAATGTCCTTGAATTACAATAGTCCTTACGATAGTCTTTTCGAGGAATATTCTTGAAGGACGATAGTCCTTTTCAGTAATGTCCTTGAAGGATGATAGTCCGTTTCAGGAATATCCTTGAAGGACGATAGTCCTTTTCAGGAATATCCTTGAATTACAATAGTCCTTTTCAGAAATATCCTTAAAGGACGATAGTCCTTTTCAGGAATATGCTTGAATTACAATAGTCCTTTTCAGGAATATCCTTGATGGACGATAGACCTTTTCAGGAACAAACCTTGAAACACGATAGTCCTTTTCAGAAATATCCTTGAATTATAATAGTCCTTTTCAGGCACATCCATAAAGGATGATAGTTTTTTTCAGTAATATCCTTTAAGGACGATAGTCCTTTTCAGGAACATCCTTGAATTACAATAGTCCTTTTCAGGCACATCCATGAAGGATGATAGTCCTTTTCAGAAATATCCTTAAAGGACGATAGTCCTTCTCAGGAATATCCTTGAATTACAATAGTCCTTTTCAGGCACATCCATGAAGGATGATAGTTTTTTTCAGTAATATCCTTTAAGGACGATAGTCCTTTTCAGGAACATCCTTGAATTACAATAGTCCTTTTCAGGCACATCCTTGAAGGATGATAGTCCTTTTCAGGAATATCCTTGAATTACAATAGTCCTTTTCAGGCACATCCTTGAAGGATGATAGTCCTTTTCAGGAATATCCTTAAAGAACGATAGTCCTTTTCAGGAATATCCTTGAATTATAATAGTCCTTTTCAGGCACATCCTTGAAGGATGATAGTCCTTTACAGGAATATCCTTGAAGGACGATAGTCCTTTTCAGGAATATCCTTGATGGACGATAGACCTTTTCAGGAATATCCTTGAATTACAATAGTCCTTTTCAGGCACATCCTTGAAGGATGATAGTCCTTTTCAGGAATATCCTGTTAGGACGATAGTCCTTTTCAGGAATGTCCTTGAAGGACAATAGTCCGTTTCAGAAATATCCTTGAAGTACGATAATCCTTTTCAGGAATATCCTTGAATTACAATAGTCCTTTTCATGAACATCCTTAAAGGACGATAGTCCTTTTCAATAATATCCTTGAGGGACGATAATCCTTTGCAGGAATATCCTTACAGGAATACGTTTGAAGGACGATAGTCCTTTTCAGGAACATCCTTGGAAGACGACAGTCGTTTGCAGGAATACCTTGAAGGACGATAGTCCTTTTCAGGAATGTCCTTAAATTACAATAGTCCTTACGATAGTCTTTTTCAGGAATATTCTTGAAGGACGAAAGTCCTTTTCAGGAATATCCTTGAAGGATGATAGTCCGTTTCAGGAATATCCTTGAAGGACGATAATCGTTTTCAGGACTACCTTTGAAGGACGATAGTCTTTTTCAAGAAAATCCTTAAAGGACGATAGTCCTTTTCAGGAACATCCTTGAACGACGATAGTCCGATTCAGGAATATCCATGAAGGACGATAGTCCTTTTCAGGAATATCCTTGAAGGACGATAGTCCTTTTCAGGAATATCCTTGAATTACAATACTCCTGTTCAGGAATATCCTTAAAGGACAATAGTCCTTTTCAGGACAACGATTGAAGAACGATAGTCTTTTTCAGGGATATCCTTGAAGGACGATAGTCCTTTTTCAGGAATATCCTTGAATTACCATAGCCCTTTTCATGAACATCCTTGAAGGACGATAGTCCTTTTCAATAATAGCCTTGAGGGACGAAAGTCCATTGCAGGAATATCCTTGAAAAACTATAGTCCTTTTCAGGACTATGTTTGTAGGACGATAGTCCTTTTAAGTAATATCCTTGAAAGATTATAGTCCTTTGAAGGAATTTCCTTGAAGGACGATAGTCCTTTTCAATGAATGTCCTTGAATTACAATAGTCCTTACGATAGTCTTTTTCAGAAATATTCTTGAAGGACGATAGTCCTTTTCAGTAATGTCCTTGAAGGACGAAAGTCCGTTTCAGGAATATCCTTGAAGGACGATAGTCCTTTTCAGAAATATCCTTGAAGGACTATAGTCCTTTTCAGGACTATGTTTGTAGGACGATAGTCCTTTTAAGTAATATCCTTGGAAGATTATAGTCCTTTGAAGGAATATCCTTGAAAAACGATAGTCCTTTTCAGGAATGTCCTTGAATTACAATAGTCCTTACGATAGTCTTTTCCAGGAATATTTTTGAAGGACGATAGTCCTTTTCAGTAATGTCCTTGAAGGACGATAGTCCGTTTCAGGAATATCCTTGAAGGACGATAGTCCTTTTCAGGAATATCCTTGAATTACAATAGTCCTTTTCAGGAATATCCTTAAAGGACGATAGTCCTTTTCAGGAATATCCTTGAATTACAATAGTCCTTTTCAGGAATATCCTTGATGGACGATAGACCTTTTCAGGAACAAACCTTGAAGGACGATAGTCCTTTTTCAGGAATATCCTTGAATTACCATAGCCCTTTTCATGAACATCCTTGAAGGATGATAGTTTTTTTCAGTAAAATCCTTTAAGGACGATAGTCCTTTTCAGGAATATCCTTGAATTACATAGTCCTTTCCAGGCACATCCATGAAGGATGATAGTCCTTTTCAGGAATATCCTAAAAGAACGATAGTCCTTTTCAGGAATATCCTTGAATTACAATAGTCCTTTTCAGGAATATTCTTGATGGACGATAGACCTTTTCAGGTATATCCTTGAAGGACTATTGTCCTTTTCAGGACTATGTTTGTAGGACGATAGTCCTTTTAAGAAATATCCTTGAAAGACGATAGTCCTTTGCAGGAATATCCTTAAAGGACGAAAGTCCTTTTCAGGAATATCCTTGAATTACAATAGTCCTTCTCAGGCACATCCATGAAGTATGATAGTCCTTTTCAGGAATATCCTTCAAGGACGATAGTCCTTTTCAGTAATATCCTTGAATTATAATAGTCCTTTTCAGGAAAAAACCTTGAAGTATGATAGTCCTTTTCAGGAATATCCTTCAAGGACGATAGTCCTTTTCAGGAAATTCCTTGAATTACAATAGTCCTTTTCAGGCAAATCCATAAAGGATAATAGTTTTTTTCAGTAATATCCTTTAAAGACGATAGTCCTTTTCAGGAATATCCTTGAAGGACGATAGTCCTTTTCAGGAATATCCTTGAATTACAATACTCCTGTTCAGGAATATCCTTAAAGGACAATAGTCCTTTTCAGGACAACGATTGAAGAACGATAGTCTTTTTCAGGAATATCCTTGAAGGACGATAGTCCTTTTTCAGGAATATCCTTGAATTACCATAGCCCTTTTCATGAACATCCTTGAAGGATGATAGTTTTTTTCAGTAAAATCCTTTAAAGACGATGGTCCTTTTCGGGAATATCCTTCAAGGACGATAGTCCTTTTTAAGAATATCCTTGAATTACATAGTCCTTTTCAGGCACATCCATGAAGGATGATAGTCCTTTTCAGGAATATCCTTGAATTACAATAGTCCTTTTCAGGAATATTCTTGATGGACGATAGACCTTTTCAGGTATATCCTTGAAGGACTATTGTCCTTTTCAGGACTATGTTTGTAGGACGATAGTCCTTTAAGGAATATCCTTGAAAGACGATAGTCCTTTGCAGGAATATCCTTAAAGGACGATAGTCCTTTTCAGGAATATCCTTGAGTTTTAATAGTCCTTTTCAGGCACATCTATAAAGGATGATAGTTTTTTTCAGTAATATCCTTTAAGGATGATAGTCCTTTTCAGGACAACAATTAAAGAACGATAGTCTTTTTCAGGGATATCCTTGAAGGACGATAGTCCTCTTCAGGACTATGTTTGTAGGACGATAGTCCTTTTCTGGAATATCCTTCAAGGACGAAAGTCCTTTTTAGGAATATCCTTCAGGGACGATAGTCCTTTTCAGGAACATCCTTGAATTACAATAGTCCTTTTCAGGCACATCCTTGAAGGATGATAGTCCTTTTCAGGAATATCCTTGAATTACAATAGTCCTTTTCAGGCACATCCTTGAAGGATGATAGTCCTTTTCAGGAATATCCTTAAAGAACGATAGTCCTTTTCAGGAATATCCTTGAATTATAATAGTCCTTTTCAGGCACATCCTTGAAGGATGATAGTCCTTTACAGGAATATCCTTAAAGGACGATAGTCCTTTTCAGGAATATCCTTGATGGACGATAGACCTTTTCAGGAATATCCTTGAATTACAATAGTCCTTTTCAGGCACATCCTTGAAGGATGATAGTCCTTTTCAGGAATATCCTTTTAGGACGATAGTCCTTTTCAGGAATGTCCTTGAAGGACAATAGTCCGTTTCAGAAATATCCTTGAAGGACGATAATCCTTTTCAGGAATATCCTTGAATTACAATAGTCCTTTTCATGAACATCCTTAAAGGACGATAGTCCTTTTCAATAATATCCTTGAGGGACGATAATCCTTTGCAGGAATATCCTTACAGGAATACGTTTGAAGGACGATAGTCCTTTTCAGGAACATCCTTGGAAGACGACAGTCGTTTGCAGGAATACCTTGAAGGACGATAGTCCTTTTCAGGAATGTCCTTGAATTACAATAGTCCTTACGATAGTCTTTTTCAGGAATATTCTTAAAGGACGAAAGTCCTTTTCAGGAATATCCTTGAAGGATGATAGTCCGTTTCAGGAATATCCTTGAAGGACGATAATCGTTTTCAGGACTACCTTTGAAGGACGATAGTCTTTTTCAAGAAAATCCTTAAAGGACGATAGTCCTTTTCAGGAACATCCTTGAACGACGATAGTCCGATTCAGGAATATCCATGAAGGACGATAGTCCTTTTCAGGAATATCCTTGAAGGACGATAGTCCTTTTCAGGAATATCCTTGAATTACAATACTCCTGTTCAGGAATATCCTTAAAGGACAATAGTCCTTTTCAGGACAACGATTGAAGAACGATAGTCTTTTTCAGGGATATCCTTGAAGGACGATAGTCCTTTTTCAGGAATATCCTTGAATTACCATAGCCCTTTTCATGAACATCCTTGAAGGACGATAGTCCTTTTCAATAATAGCCTTGAGGGACGAAAGTCCATTGCAGGAATATCCTTGAAAAACTATAGTCCTTTTCAGGACTATGTTTGTAGGACGATAGTCCTTTTAAGTAATATCCTTGAAAGATGATAGTCCTTTGAAGGAATTTCCTTGAAGGACGATAGTCCTTTTCAATGAATGTCCTTGAATTACAATAGTCCTTACGATAGTCTTTTTCAGAAATATTCTTGAAGGACGATAGTCCTTTTCAGTAATGTCCTTGAAGGACGAAAGTCCGTTTCAGGAATATCCTTGAAGGACGATAGTCCTTTTCAGAAATATCCTTGAAGGACTATAGTCCTTTTCAGGACTATGTTTGTAGGACGATAGTCCTTTTAAGTAATATCCTTGGAAGATTATAGTCCTTTGAAGGAATATCCTTGAAAAACGATAGTCCTTTTCAGGAAAGTCCTTGAATTACAATAGTCCTTACGATAGTCTTTTCCAGGAATATTCTTGAAGGACGATAGTCCTTTTCAGTAATGTCCTTGAAGGACGATAGTCCGTTTCAGGAATATCCTTGAAGGACGATAGTCATTTTCAGGAATATCCTTGAATTACAATAGTCCTTTTCAGGAATATCCTTAAAGGACGATAGTCCTTTTCAGGAATATCCTTGAATTACAATAGTACTTTTCAGGAATATCCTTGATGGACGATAGACCTTTTCAGGAACAAACCTTGAAGGACGATAGTCCTTTTCAGGAAATTCCTTGAATTACAATAGTCCTTTTCAGGCAAATCCATAAAGGATATTAGTTTTTTTCAGTAATATCCTTTAAAGACGATAGTCCTTTTCAGGAATATCCTTGAAGGACGATAGTCCTTTTCAGGAATATCCTTGAATTACAATACTCCTGTTCAGGAATATCCTTAAAGGACAATAGTCCTTTTCAGGACAACGATTGAAGAACGATAGTCTTTTTCAGGAATATCCTTGAAGGACGATAGTCCTTTTTCAGGAATATCCTTGAATTACCATAGCCCTTTTCATGAACATCCTTGAAGGATGATAGTTTTTTTCAGTAAAATCCTTTAAAGACGATGGTCCTTTTCAGGAATATCCTTGAATTACAAAATTCCTTTTTAGACACATCCATGAAGGATGATAGTCCTTTTCAGGAATATCCTTCAAGGACGATAGTCCTTTTCAGGAATATCCTTGAATTACATAGTCCTTTCCAGGCACATCCATGAAGGATGATAGTCCTTTTCGGGAATATCCTTCAAGGACGATAGTCCTTTCCAAGAATATCCTTGAATTACATAGTCCTTTACAGGCACATCCATGAAGGATGATAGTCCTTTTCAGGAATATCCTAAAAGAACGATAGTCCTTTTCAGGAATATCCTTGAATTACAATAGTCCTTTTCAGGAATATTCTTGATGGACGATAGACCTTTTCAGGTATATCCTTGAAGGACTATTGTCCTTTTCAGGACTATGTTTGTAGGACGATAGTCCATTTAAGAAATATCCTTGAAAGACGATAGTCCTTTGCAGGAATATCCTTAAAGGACGAAAGTCCTTTTCAGGAATATCCTTGAATTACAATAGTCCTTCTCAGGCACATCCATGAAGTATGATAGTCCTTTTCAGGAATATCCTTCAAGGACGATAGTCCTTTTCAGTAATCTTGAATTATAATAGTCCTTTTCAGGAAAAAACCTTGAAGTATGATAGTCCTTTTCAGGAATATCCTTCAAGGACGATAGTCCTTTTCAGGAAATTCCTTGAATTACAATAGTCCTTTTCAGGCAAATCCATAAAGGATAATAGTTTTTTTCAGTAATATCCTTTAAAGACGATAGTCCTTTTCAGGAATATCCTTGAAGGACGATAGTCCTTTTTAGGAATATCCTTGAATTACAATACTCCTGTTCAGGAATATCCTTAAAGGACAATAGTCCTTTTCAGGACAACGATTGAAGAACGATAGTCTTTTTCAGGAATATCCTTGAAGGACGATAGTCCTTTTTCAGGAATATCCTTGAATTACCATAGCCCTTTTCATGAACATCCTTGAAGGATGATAGTTTTTTTCAGTAAAATCCTTTAAAGACGATGGTCCTTTTCGGGAATATCCTTCAAGGACGATAGTCCTTTCCAAGAATATCCTTGAATTACATAGTCCTTTTCAGGCACATCCATGAAGGATGATAGTCCTTTTCAGGAATATCCTAAAAGAACGATAGTCCTTTTCAGGAATATCCTTGAATTACAATAGTCCTTTTCAGGAATATTCTTGATGGACGATAGACCTTTTCAGGTATATCCTTGAAGGACTATTGTCCTTTTCAGGACTATGTTTGTAGGACGATAGTCCTTTTAAGAAATATCCTTGAAAGACGATAGTCCTTTGCAGGAATATCCTTAAAGGACGATAGTCCTTTTCAGGAATATCCTTGAATTTTAATAGTCCTTTTCAGGCACATCTATAAAGGATGATAATTATTTTCAGTAATATCCTTTAAGGATGATAGTCCTTTTCAGGACTACAATTAAAGAACGATAGTCTTTTTCAGGGATATCCTTGAAGGACGATAGTCCTCTTCAGGACTATGTTTGTAGGACGATAGTCCTTTTCTGGAATATCCTTCAAGGACGAAAGTCCTTTTTAGGAATATCCTTCAGGGACGATAGTCCTTTTCAGGAATATCCTTAAATTTCAATAGTCCTTTTCAGGAATATCCTTAAAAGACTATAATCCTTTTCAGGACGACGATTGAAGAACGATAGTCTTTTTCAGGGATATCCTTGAAGGATGATATTCCTTTTCAGTAATATCCTTGAAGGAATATAGTCCTTTTCAGGAATATTCTTGATGGACAATAGACCTTTTCAGGAACATCCTTGAAGGACGTGTCCTTTTCAGGAATATTCTTGAAGGACGATAGTCCTTTTCAGGAACATCCTTGAATTACAATAGTCCTTTTCAGGAATATCCTTGATGGACGATATACCTTTTCAGGAACAAACCTTAAAGGACGAGTCCATTTCAGGAATATCCTTGAAGGACTATAGTCCTTTTCAGGACTATGTTTGTAGGACGATAGTCCTTTTAAGAAATATCCTTTAAAGACGATAGTCCTTTGCAGGAATATCCTTAAAGGACGAAAGTCCTTTTAAGGAATATCCTTGAATTACAATAGTCCTTTTCAGGCACATCTTTGAAGGATGATAGTCCTTTACAGGAATATCCTTGAAGGACTATAGTCCTTTTCAGGAATATCCTTGATGGACGATAGACCTATTCAGGAATATCCTTGAATTACAATAGTCCTTTTCAGGCACATCCGTGAAGGATGATAGTCCTTTACAGGAATATCCTTGAAGGACGATAGTCCTTTTCAGGAATATCCTTGATGGACGATAGACCTTTTCAGGAATATACTTGAATTACAATAGTCCTTTTCAGGCACATCCTTGAAGGATGATAGTCCTTTTCAGAAATATCCTTGAAGGATGATAGTCCGTTTCAGGAATATCCTTGAAAGACGATAGTCCTTTTCAGGAATATCCTTGAAGGACGATAGTCCGTTTCAGGAATATCCTTGAAGGACGATAGTCCTTTCCAGGAATATCCTTGAAGGATGATAGTTCTTTTCAGGACAACAATTAAAGAACGATAGTCTTTTTCAGGGATATCCTTGAAGGACGATAGTCCTCTTCAGGACTATGTTTGTAGGACGATAGTCCTTTTCAGGAATATCCTTCAAGGACGAAAGTCCTTTTCAGGAATATCCTTTAGGGACGAAAGTCCTTTTCAAGAATATCCTTAAATTACAATAGTCCTTTTCAGGAATATCCTTAAAAGACGATAGTCCTTTTCAGGAATATCCTTTAGGGACGAAAGTCCTTTACAAGAATATCCTTAAATTACAATAGTCTTTTTCAGGAATATCCTTAAAAGACGATAATCCTTTTCAGGACGACGATTGAAGAACGATAGTCTTTTTCAGGGATATCCTTGAAGGATGATAGTCCTTTTCAGTAATATCCTTGAAGGAATATAGTCCTTTTCAGGAATATCCTTGATGGACGACAGACCTTTTCAGGAACATCCTTGAAGGACGTGTCCTTTTCAGAAATATCCTTGTAGGACGAAAGTCCTTTTCAGGCACATCATTGAAGGATGATAGTCCTTTTTAGGGAAATCCTTGAAATACGATAGTCCTCTTCAGGACTATGTTTGTAGGACGATAGTCCTTTTCAGGGATATCCTTGAAGGACGAAAGTCCCTTTCAGGAATATCCTAGAAGGACGATAGTCCATTTCAGGAATATCCTTCAAGGACGAAAGTCCTTTTCAGGAATATCCTTGAATTACTATAGTCCTTTTCAGGCACATCCTTGAAGGATGATTGTCCTTTTTAGTAATATCCTTGAAGGAATATAGTCCTTTTCAGGAAAATCCTTAAAGAACGATAGTCCTTTTTAGGAATATCCTTGAAGGACGATAGTCCTTTTCAGGACTACGATTGAAGAACGATTGTCTTTTTCAGGAATGTCCTTGAAAGACGATAGTCCTTTTCAGGAATATCGTTGAAGGACGAAAGTCCTTTTCAGGAAAATCCTTGAAGGACGAGTCCTTTTTAGGAATATCTTTGAAGGACGACAGTCCTTTTCAGGAATGTCCTTGAATTACAATAGTCCTTTTCAGGCACATCCTTGAAGGATGATAGTCCTTTACAGGAATATCCTTGAAGGACGATAGTCCTTTTCAGGAATATCCTTGATGGACGATAGACCTTTTCAGGAATATCCTTGAATTACAATAGTCCTTTTCAGGCACATCCTTGAAGGATGATAGTCCTTTACAGGAATATCCTTGAAGGACGATAGTCCTTTTCAGGAATATCCTTGATGGACGATAGACCTTTTCAGGAATATTCTTGAATTACAATAGTCCTTTTCAGGCACATCCTTGAAGGATGATAGTCCTTTTCAGGAATATCCTTAAAGGACGATAGTCCTTTTCAGGAATGTCCTTGAAGGACGATAGTCCTTTTCAATAATATCCTTGAGGGACGATAATCCTTTGCAGGAATATCCTTACAGGACTACGTTTGAAGGACGATAGTCCTTTTCAGTAACATCCTTGAAGGACTATAGTCCTTTTCAGGACTATGTTTGTAGGACGATAGTCCTTTTAAGTAATATCCTTGGAAGACGACAGTCGTTTGCAGGAATATCCTTGAAGGACGATAGTCCTTTTCAGGAATGTCCTTGAATTACAATAGTCCTTACGATAGTCTTTTTCAGGAATATTCTTGAAGGACGATAGTCCTTTTCAGGAATGTCCTTGAAGGATGATAGTCCGTTTCAGGAATATCCTTGAAAGACGATAGTCCTTTTCAGGAATGTCCTTGAAGGACGATAGTCCGTTTCAGGAATATCCTTGAAGGACGATAGTCCTTTTCAGGAATATCCTTGAAGGATGATAGTCCTTTTCAGGAAAACAATTAAAGAACGATAGTCTTTTTCAGGGATATCCTTGAAGGACGATAGTCCTTTTCAGGAGTATCCTTCAAGGACGAAAGTCCTTTTCAGGAATATCCTTTAGGGACGAAAGTCCTTTTCAAGAATATCCTTAAATTACAATAGTCCTTTTCAGGAATATCCTTAAAAGACGATAATCCTTTTCAGGACGACGATTGAAGAACGATAGTCTTTTTCAGGGATATCCTTGAAGGATGATAGTCCTTTTCAGGAATATCCTTGAAGGAATATAGTCCTTTTCAGGAATATCCTTGATGGACGATAGACCTTTTCAGGAATATCCTTGAATTACAATAGTCCTTTTCAGGCACATCATTGAAGGATGATAGTCCTTTTTAGGGAAATCCTTGAAATACGATAGTCCTCTTCAGGACTATGTTTGTAGGACGATAGTCCTTTTCAGGGATATCCTTGAAGGACGAAAGTCCCTTTCAGGAATATCCTAGAAGGACGATAGTCCATTTCAGGAATATCCTTCAAGGACGAAAGTCCTTTTCAGGAATATCCTTGAATTACAATAGTCCTTTTCAGGCACATCCTTGAAGGATGATAGTCCTTTTCAGAAATATCCTTAAAGGACGATAGTCCTTTTCAGGAATATCCTTAAAGGACGATAGTCCTTTTCAGGAATGTCCTTGAAGGACGATAAACCTTTTCAATAATATCCTTGAGGGACGATAATCCTTTCCAGGAATATCCTTGAAGGACGATAGTCCGTTTCAGGAATATCCTTGAAGGACGATAGTCCTTTCCAGGAATATCCTTGAAGGATGATAGTTCTTTTCAGGACAACAATTAAAGAACGATAGTCTTTTTCAGGGATATCCTTGAAGGACGATAGTCCTCTTCAGGACTATGTTTGTAGGACGATAGTCCTTTTCAGGAATATCCTTCAAGGACGAAAGTCCTTTTCAGGAATATCCTTTAGGGACGAAAGTCCTTTTCAAGAATATCCTTAAATTACAATAGTCCTTTTCAGGAATATCCTTAAAAGACGATAGTCCTTTTCAGGAATATCCTTTAGGGACGAAAGTCCTTTACAAGAATATCCTTAAATTACAATAGTCTTTTTCAGGAATATCCTTAAAAGACGATAATCCTTTTCAGGACGACGATTGAAGAACGATAGTCTTTTTCAGGGATATCCTTGAAGGATGATAGTCCTTTTCAGTAATATCCTTGAAGGAATATAGTCCTTTTCAGGAATATCCTTGATGGACGACAGACCTTTTCAGGAACATCCTTGAAGGACGTGTCCTTTTCAGAAATATCCTTGTAGGACGAAAGTCCTTTTCAGGCACATCATTGAAGGATGATAGTCCTTTTTAGGGAAATCCTTGAAATACGATAGTCCTCTTCAGGACTATGTTTGTAGGACGATAGTCCTTTTCAGGGATATCCTTGAAGGACGAAAGTCCCTTTCAGGAATATCCTAGAAGGACGATAGTCCATTTCAGGAATATCCTTCAAGGACGAAAGTCCTTTTCAGGAATATCCTTGAATTACTATAGTCCTTTTCAGGCACATCCTTGAAGGATGATTGTCCTTTTTAGTAATATCCTTGAAGGAATAAAGTCCTTTTCAGGAAAATCCTTAAAGAACGATAGTCCTTTTTAGGAATATCCTTGAAGGACGATAGTCCTTTTCAGGACTACGATTGAAGAACGATTGTCTTTTTCAGGAATGTCCTTGAAAGACGATAGTCCTTTTCAGGAATATCGTTGAAGGACGAAAGTCCTTTTCAGGAAAATCCTTGAAGGACGAGTCCTTTTTAGGAATATCTTTGAAGGACGACAGTCCTTTTCAGGAATGTCCTTGAATTACAATAGTCCTTTTCAGGCACATCCTTGAAGGATGATAGTCCTTTACAGGAATATCCTTGAAGGACGATAGTCCTTTTCAGGAATATCCTTGATGGACGATAGACCTTTTCAGGAATATCCTTGAATTACAATAGTCCTTTTCAGGCACATCCTTGAAGGATGATAGTCCTTTACAGGAATATCCTTGAAGGACGATAGTCCTTTTCAGGAATATCCTTGATGGACGATAGACCTTTTCAGGAATATTCTTGAATTACAATAGTCCTTTTCATGAACATCCTTAAAGGACGATAGTCCTTTTCAGGAATATCCTTAAAGGACGATAGTCCTTTTCAGGAATGTCCTTGAAGGACGATAGTCCTTTTCAATAATATCCTTGAGGGACGATAATCCTTTGCAGGAATATCCTTACAGGACTACGTTTGAAGGACGATAGTCCTTTTCAGTAACATCCTTGAAGGACTATAGTCCTTTTCAGGCCTATGTTTGTAGGACGATAGTCCTTTTAAGTAATATCCTTGGAAGACGACAGTCGTTTGCAGGAATATCCTTGAAGGACGATAGTCCTTTTCAGGAATGTCCTTGAATTACAATAGTCCTTACGATAGTCTTTTTCAGGAATATTCTTGAAGGACGATAGTCCTTTTCAATAATGTCCTTGAAGGATGATAGTCCGTTTCAGGAATATCCTTGAAAGACGATAGTCCTTTTCAGGAATATCCTTGAAGGACGATAGTCCGTTTCAGGAATATCCTTGAAGGACGATAGTCCTTTCCAGGAATATCCTTGAAGGATGATAGTTCTTTTCAGGACAACAATTAAAGAACGATAGTCTTTTTCAGGGATATCCTTGAAGGACGATAGTCCTCTTCAGGACTATGTTTGTAGGACGATAGTCCTTTTCAGGAATATCCTTCAAGGACGAAAGTCCTTTTCAGGAATATCCTTTAGGGACGAAAGTCCTTTTCAAGAATATCCTTAAATTACAATAGTCCTTTTCAGGAATATCCTTAAAAGACGATAGTCCTTTTCAGGAATATCCTTTAGGGACGAAAGTCCTTTACAAGAATATCCTTAAATTACAATAGTCTTTTTCAGGAATATCCTTAAAAGACGATAATCCTTTTCAGGACGACGATTGAAGAACGATAGTCTTTTTCAGGGATATCCTTGAAGGATGATAGTCCTTTTCAGTAATATCCTTGAAGGAATATAGTCCTTTTCAGGAATATCCTTGATGGACGACAGACCTTTTCAGGAACATCCTTGAAGGACGTGTCCTTTTCAGAAATATCCTTGTAGGACGAAAGTCCTTTTCAGGCACATCATTGAAGGATGATAGTCCTTTTTAGGGAAATCCTTGAAATACGATAGTCCTCTTCAGGACTATGTTTGTAGGACGATAGTCCTTTTCAGGGATATCCTTGAAGGACGAAAGTCCCTTTCAGGAATATCCTTGAAGGACGATAGTCCTTTACAGGAATATCCTTGAAGGACGATAGTCCTTTTCAGGAATATCCTTGATGGACGATAGACCTTTTCAGGAATATTCTTGAATTACAATAGTCCTTTTCAGGCACATCCTTGAAGGATGATAGTCCTTTTCAGGAATATCCTTAAAGGACGATAGTCCTTTTCAGGAATGTCCTTGAAGGACGATAGTCCTTTTCAATAATATCCTTGAGGGACGATAATCCTTTGCAGGAATATCCTTACAGGACTACGTTTGAAGGACGATAGTCCTTTTCAGTAACATCCTTGAAGGACTATAGTCCTTTTCAGGCCTATGTTTGTAGGACGATAGTCCTTTTAAGTAATATCCTTGGAAGACGACAGTCGTTTGCAGGAATATCCTTGAAGGACGATAGTCCTTTTCAGGAATGTCCTTGAATTACAATAGTCCTTACGATAGTCTTTTTCAGGAATATTCTTGAAGGACGATAGTCCTTTTCAATAATGTCCTTGAAGGATGATAGTCCGTTTCAGGAATATCCTTGAAAGACGATAGTCCTTTTCAGGAATATCCTTGAAGGACGATAGTCCGTTTCAGGAATATCCTTGAAGGACGATAGTCCTTTCCAGGAATATCCTTGAAGGATGATAGTTCTTTTCAGGACAACAATTAAAGAACGATAGTCTTTTTCAGGGATATCCTTGAAGGACGATAGTCCTCTTCAGGACTATGTTTGTAGGACGATAGTCCTTTTCAGGAATATCCTTCAAGGACGAAAGTCCTTTTCAGGAATATCCTTTAGGGACGAAAGTCCTTTTCAAGAATATCCTTAAATTACAATAGTCCTTTTCAGGAATATCCTTAAAAGACGATAGTCCTTTTCAGGAATATCCTTTAGGGACGAAAGTCCTTTACAAGAATATCCTTAAATTACAATAGTCTTTTTCAGGAATATCCTTAAAAGACGATAATCCTTTTCAGGACGACGATTGAAGAACGATAGTCTTTTTCAGGGATATCCTTGAAGGATGATAGTCCTTTTCAGTAATATCCTTGAAGGAATATAGTCCTTTTCAGGAATATCCTTGATGGACGACAGACCTTTTCAGGAACATCCTTGAAGGACGTGTCCTTTTCAGAAATATCCTTGTAGGACGAAAGTCCTTTTCAGGCACATCATTGAAGGATGATAGTCCTTTTTAGGGAAATCCTTGAAATACGATAGTCCTCTTCAGGACTATGTTTGAAGGACGATAGTCCTTTTCAGGGATATCCTTGAAGGACGAAAGTCCCTTTCAGGAATATCCTAGAAGGACGATAGTCCATTTCAGGAATATCCTTCAAGGACGAAAGTCCTTTTCAGGAATATCCTTGAATTACTATAGTCCTTTTCAGGCACATCCTTGAAGGATGATTGTCCTTTTTAGTAATGTCCTTGAAGGAATATAGTCCTTTTCAGGAAAATCCTTAAAGAACGATAGTCCTTTTTAGGAATATCCTTGAAGGACGATAGTCCTTTTCAGGACTACGATTGAAGAACGATTGTCTTTTTCAGGAATGTCCTTGAAAGACGATAGTCCTTTTCAGGAATATCGTTGAAGGACGAAAGTCCTTTTCAGGAATGTCCTTGAATTACAATAGTCCTTTTCAGGCACATCCTTGAAGGATGATAGTCCTTTACAGGAATATCCTTGAAGGACGATAGTCCTTTTCAGGAATATCCTTGATGGACGATAGACCTTTTCAGGAATATCCTTGAATTACAATAGTCCTTTTCAGGCACATCCTTGAAGGATGATAGTCCTTTTCAGGAAAATCCTTGAAGGACGAGTCCTTTTTAGGAATATCTTTGAAGGACGACAGTCCTTTTCAGGAATGTCCTTGAATTACAATAGTCCTTTTCAGGCACATCCTTGAAGGATGATAGTCCTTTACAGGAATATCCTTGAAGGACGATAGTCCTTTTCAGGAATATCCTTGATGGACGATAGACCTTTTCAGGAATATCCTTGAATTACAATAGTCCTTTTCAGGCACATCCTTGAAGGATGATAGTCCTTTACAGGAATATCCTTGAAGGACGATAGTCCTTTTCAGGAATATCCTTGATGGACGATAGACCTTTTCAGGAATATTCTTGAATTACAATAGTCCTTTTCAGGCACATCCTTGAAGGATGATAGTCCTTTTCAGGAATATCCTTAAAGGACGATAGTCCTTTTCAGGAATGTCCTTGAAGGACGATAGTCCTTTTCAATAATATCCTTGAGGGACGATAATCCTTTGCAGGAATATCCTTACAGGACTACGTTTGAAGGACGATAGTCCTTTTCAGTAACATCCTTGAAGGACTATAGTCCTTTTCAGGACTATGTTTGTAGGACGATAGTCCTTTTAAGTAATATCCTTGGAAGACGACAGTCGTTTGCAGGAATATCCTTGAAGGACGATAGTCCTTTTCAGGAATGTCCTTGAATTACAATAGTCCTTACGATAGTCTTTTTCAGGAATATTCTTGAAGGACGATAGTCCTTTTCAGGAATGTCCTTGAAGGATGATAGTCCGTTTCAGGAATATCCTTGAAAGACGATAGTCCTTTTCAGGAATGTCCTTGAAGGACGATAGTCCGTTTCAGGAATATCCTTGAAGGACGATAGTCCTTTTCAGGAATATCCTTGAAGGATGATAGTCCTTTTCAGGACAACAATTAAAGAACGATAGTCTTTTTCAGGGATATCCTTGAAGGACGATAGTCCTTTTCAGGAGTATCCTTCAAGGACGAAAGTCCTTTTCAGGAATATCCTTTAGGGACGAAAGTCCTTTTCAAGAATATCCTTAAATTACAATAGTCCTTTTCAGGAATATCCTTAAAAGACGATAATCCTTTTCAGGACGACGATTGAAGAACGATTGTCTTTTTCAGGGATATCCTTGAAGGATGATAGTCCTTTTCAGGAATATCCTTGAAGGAATATAGTCCTTTTCAGGAATATCCTTGATGGACGATAGACCTTTTTAGGAATATCCTTGAATTACAATAGTCCTTTTCAGGCACATCATTGAAGGATGATAGTCCTTTTTAGGGAAATCCTTGAAATACGATAGTCCTCTTCAGGACTATGTTTGTAGGACGATAGTCCTTTTCAGGGATATCCTTGAAGGACGAAAGTCCCTTTCAGGAATATCCTAGAAGGACGATAGTCCATTTCAGGAATATCCTTCAAGGACGAAAGTCCTTTTCAGGAATATCCTTGAATTACAATAGTCCTTTTCAGGCACATCTATAAAGGATGATAGTTTTTTTCAGTAATATCCTTTAAGGATGATAGTCCTTTTCAGGACAACAATTAAAGAACGATAGTCTTTTTCAGGGATATCCTTGAAGGACGATAGTCCTCTTCAGGACTATGTTTGTAGGACGATAGTCCTTTTCTGGAATATCCTTCAAGGACGAAAGTCCTTTTTAGGAATATCCTTCAGGGACGATAGTCCTTTTCAGGAACATCCTTGAATTACAATAGTCCTTTTCAGGCACATCCTTGAAGGATGATAGTCCTTTTCAGGAATATCCTTGAATTACAATAGTCCTTTTCAGGCACATCCTTGAAGGATGATAGTCCTTTTCAGGAATATCCTTAAAGAACGATAGTCCTTTTCAGGAATATCCTTGAATTATAATAGTCCTTTTCAGGCACATCCTTGAAGGATGATAGTCCTTTACAGGAATATCCTTGAAGGACGATAGTCCTTTTCAGGAATATCCTTGATGGACGATAGACCTTTTCAGGAATATCCTTGAATTACAATAGTCCTTTTCAGGCACATCCTTGAAGGATGATAGTCCTTTTCAGGAATATCCTTTTAGGACGATAGTCCTTTTCAGGAATGTCCTTGAAGGACAATAGTCCGTTTCAGAAATATCCTTGAAGGACGATAATCCTTTTCAGGAATATCCTTGAATTACAATAGTCCTTTTCATGAACATCCTTAAAGGACGATAGTCCTTTTCAATAATATCCTTGAGGGACGATAATCCTTTGCAGGAATATCCTTACAGGAATACGTTTGAAGGACGATAGTCCTTTTCAGGAACATCCTTGGAAGACGACAGTCGTTTGCAGGAATACCTTGAAGGACGATAGTCCTTTTCAGGAATGTCCTTGAATTACAATAGTCCTTACGACAGTCTTTTTCAGGAATATTCTTGAAGGACGAAAGTCCTTTTCAGGAATATCCTTGAAGGATGATAGTCCGTTTCAGGAATATCCTTGAAGGACGATAATCGTTTTCAGGACTACCTTTGAAGGACGATAGTCTTTTTCAAGAAAATCCTTAAAGGACGATAGTCCTTTTCAGGAACATCCTTGAACGACGATAGTCCGATTCAGGAATATCCATGAAGGACGATAGTCCTTTTCAGGAATATCCTTGAAGGACGATAGTCCTTTTCAGGAATATCCTTGAATTACAATACTCCTGTTCAGGAATATCCTTAAAGGACAATAGTCCTTTTCAGGACAACGATTGAAGAACGATAGTCTTTTTCAGGGATATCCTTGAAGGACGATAGTCCTTTTTCAGGAATATCCTTGAATTACCATAGCCCTTTTCATGAACATCCTTGAAGGACGATAGTCCTTTTCAATAATAGCCTTGAGGGACGAAAGTCCATTGCAGGAATATCCTTGAAAAACTATAGTCCTTTTCAGGACTATGTTTGTAGGACGATAGTCCTTTTAAGTAATATCCTTGAAAGATGATAGTCCTTTGAAGGAATTTCCTTGAAGGACGATAGTCCTTTTCAATGAATGTCCTTGAATTACAATAGTCCTTACGATAGTCTTTTTCAGAAATATTCTTGAAGGACGATAGTCCTTTTCAGTAATGTCCTTGAAGGACGAAAGTCCGTTTCAGGAATATCCTTGAAGGGCGATAGTCCTTTTCAGAAATATCCTTGAAGGACTATAGTCCTTTTCAGGACTATGTTTGTAGGACGATAGTCCTTTTAAGTAATATCCTTGGAAGATTATAGTCCTTTGAAGGAATATCCTTGAAAAACGATAGTCCTTTTCAGGAAAGTCCTTGAATTACAATAGTCCTTACGATAGTCTTTTCCAGGAATATTCTTGAAGGACGATAGTCCTTTTCAGTAATGTCCTTGAAGGACGATAGTCCGTTTCAGGAATATCCTTGAAGGTTGATAGTCCTTTTCAGGAATATCCTTGAATTACAATAGTCCTTTTCAGGAATATCCTTAAAGGACGATAGTCCTTTTCAGGAATATCCTTGAATTACAATAGTACTTTTCAGGAATATCCTTGATGGACGATAGACCTTTTCAGGAACAAACCTTGAAGGACGATAGTCCTTTTCAGGAAATTCCTTGAATTATAATAGTCCTTTTCAGGCAAATCCATAAAGGATATTAGTTTTTTTCAGTAATATCCTTTAAAGACGATAGTCCTTTTCAGGAATATCCTTGAAGGACGATAGTCCTTTTCAGGAATATCCTTGAATTACAATACTCCTGTTCAGGAATATCCTTAAAGGACAATAGTCCTTTTCAGGACAACGATTGAAGAACGATAGTCTTTTTCAGGAATATCCTTGAAGGACGATAGTCCTTTTTCAGGAATATCCTTGAATTACCATAGCCCTTTTCATGAACATCCTTGAAGGATGATAGTTTTTTTCAGTAAAATCCTTTAAAGACGATGGTCCTTTTCAGGAATATCTTTGAATTACAAAATTCCTTTTTAGACACATCCATGAAGGACGATAGTCCTTTTCAGGAATATCCTTCAAGGACGATAGTCCTTTCCAAGAATATCCTTGAATTACATAGTCCTTTTCAGGCACATCCATGAAGGATGATAGTCCTTTTCAGGAATATCCTAAAAGAACGATAGTCCTTTTCAGGAATATCCTTGAATTACAATAGTCCTTTTCAGGAATATTCTTGATGGACGATAGACCTTTTCAGGTATATCCTTGAAGGACTATTGTCCTTTTCAGGACTATGTTTGTAGGACGATAGTCCTTTTAAGAAATATCCTTGAAAGACGATAGTCCTTTGCAGGAATATCCTTAAAGGACGAAAGTCCTTTTCAGGAATATCCTTGAATTACAATAGTCCTTCTCAGGCACATCCATGAAGTATGATAGTCCTTTTCAGGAATATCCTTCAAGGACGATAGTCCTTTTCAGTAATATCCTTGAATTATAATAGTCCTTTTCAGGAAAAAACCTTGAAGTATGATAGTCCTTTTCAGGAATATCCTTCAAGGACGATAGTCCTTTTCAGGAAATTCCTTGAATTACAATAGTCCTTTTCAGGCAAATCCATAAAGGATAATAGTTTTTTTCAGTAATATCCTTTAAAGACGATAGTCCTTTTCAGGAATATCCTTGAAAGACGATAGTCCTTTTCAGGAATATCCTTGAATTACAATACTCCTGTTCAGGAATATCTTTAAAGGACAATAGTCCTTTTCAGGACAACGATTGAAGAACGATAGTCTTTTTCAGGAATATCCTTGAAGGACGATAGTCCTTTTTCAGGAATATCCTTGAATTACCATAGCCCTTTTCATGAACATCCTTGAAGGATGATAGTTTTTTTCAGTAAAATCCTTTAAAGACGATGGTCCTTTTCGGGAATATCCTTCAAGGACGATAGTCCTTTCCAAGAATATCCTTGAATTACATAGTCCTTTTCAGGCACATCCATGAAGGATGATAGTCCTTTTCAGGAATATCCTAAAAGAACGATAGTCCTTTTCAGGAATATCCTTGAATTACAATAGTCCTTTTCAGGAATATCCTTGATGGACGATAGACCTTTTCAGGTATATCCTTGAAGGACTATTGTCCTTTTCAGGACTATGTTTGTAGGACGATAGTCCTTTTAAGAAATATCCTTGAAAGACGATAGTCCTTTGCAGGAATATCCTTAAAGGACGATAGTCCTTTTTAAGGAATATCCTTGAATTTTAATAGTCCTTTTCAGGCACATCTATAAAGGATGATAATTATTTTCAGTAATATCCTTTAAGGATGATAGTCCTTTTCAGGACTACAATTAAAGAACGATAGTCTTTTTCAGGGATATCCTTGAAGGACGATAGTCCTCTTCAGGACTATGTTTGTAGGACGATAGTCCTTTTCTGGAATATCCTTCAAGGACGAAAGTCCTTTTTAGGAATATCCTTCAGGGACGATAGTCCTTTTCAGGAATATCCTTAAATTTCAATAGTCCTTTTCAGGAATATCCTTAAAAGACTATAATCCTTTTCAGGACGACGATTGAAGAACGATAGTCTTTTTCAGGGATATCCTTGAAGGATGATATTCCTTTTCAGTAATATCCTTGAAGGAATATAGTCCTTTTCAGGAATATTCTTGATGGACAATAGACCTTTTCAGGAACATCCTTGAAGGACGTGTCCTTTTCAGAAATATCCTTGTAGGACGATAGTCCTTTTCAGGCACATCCTTGAAGGATGATAGTCCTTTTCAGGGAAATCCTCGAAATACGATAGTCCTCTTCAGGACTATGTTTGTAGGACGAAAGTCCTTTTCAGGGATATCCTTGAAGGACGATAGTCCCTTTCAGGAATATTCTTGAAGGACGATAGTCCTTTTCAGGAACATCCTTGAATTACAATAGTCCTTTTCAGGAATATCCTTGATGGACGATATACCTTTTCAGGAACAAACCTTAAAGGACGAGTCCATTTCAGGAATATCCTTGAAGGACTATAGTCCTTTTTAGGACTATGTTTGTAGGACGATAGTCCTTTTAAGAAATATCCTTTAAAGACGATAGTCCTTTGCAGGAATATCCTTAAAGGACGAAAGTCCTTTTAAGGAATATCCTTGAATTACAATAGTCCTTTTCAGGCACATCTTTGAAGGATGATAGTCCTTTACAGGAATATCCTTGAAGAACTATAGTCCTTTTCAGGAATATCCTTGATGGACGATAGACCTATTCAGGAATATCCTTGAATTACAATAGTCCTTTTCAGGCACATCCGTGAAGGATGATAGTCCTTTACAGGAATATCCTTGAAGGACGATAGTCCTTTTCAGGAATATCCTTGATGGACGATAGACCTTTTCAGGAATATACTTGAATTACAATAGTCCTTTTCAGGCACATCCTTGAAGGATGATAGTCCTTTTCAGAAATATCCTTAAAGGACGATAGTCCTTTTCAGGAATATCCTTAAAGGACGATAGTCCTTTTCAGGAATGTCCTTGAAGGACGATAAACCTTTTCAATAATATCCTTGAGGGACGATAATCCTTTGCAGGAATATCCTTACAGGACTACGTTTGAAGGACGATAGTCCTTTTCAGTAACATCCTTGAAGGACTATAGTCCTTTTCAGGCCTATGTTTGTAGGACGATAGTCCTTTTAAGTAATATCCTTGGAAGACGACAGTCGTTTGCAGGAATATCCTTGAAGGCGATAGTCCTTTTCAGGAATGTCCTTGAATTACAATAGTCCTTACGATAGTCTTTTTCAGGAATATTCTTGAAGGACGATAGTCCTTTTCAATAATGTCCTTGAAGGATGATAGTCCGTTTCAGGAATATCCTTGAAAGACGATAGTCCTTTTCAGGAATGTCCTTGAAGGACGATAGTCCGTTTCAGGAATATCCTTGAAGGACGATAGTCCTTTTCAGGAATATCCTTGAAGGATGATAGTTCTTTTCAGGACAACAATTAAAGAACGATAGTCTTTTTCAGGGATATCCTTGAAGGACGATAGTCCTCTTCAGGACTATGTTTGTAGGACGATAGTCCTTTTCAGGAATATCCTTCAAGGACGAAAGTCCTTTTCAGGAATATCCTTTAGGGACGAAAGTCCTTTTCAAGAATATCCTTAAATTACAATAGTCCTTTTCAGGAATATCCTTAAAAGACGATAGTCCTTTTCAGGAATATCCTTTAGGGACGAAAGTCCTTTACAAGAATATCCTTTAATTACAATAGTCTTTTTCAGGAATATCCTTAAAAGACGATAATCCTTTTCAGGACGACGATTGAAGAACGATAGTCTTTTTCAGGGATATCCTTGAAGGATGATAGTCCTTTTCAGTAATATCCTTGAAGGAATATAGTCCTTTTCAGGAATATCCTTGATGGACGACAGACCTTTTCAGGAACATCCTTGAAGGACGTGTCCTTTTCAGAAATATCCTTGTAGGACGAAAGTCCTTTTCAGGCACATCATTGAAGGATGATAGTCCTTTTTAGGGAAATCCTTGAAATACGATAGTCCTCTTCAGGACTATGTTTGTAGGACGATAGTCCTTTTCAGGGATATCCTTGAAGGACGAAAGTCCCTTTCAGGAATATCCTAGAAGGACGATAGTCCATTTCAGGAATATCCTTCAAGGACGAAAGTCCTTTTCAGGAATATCCTTGAATTACTATAGTCCTTTTCAGGCACATCCTTGAAGGATGATTGTCCTTTTTAGTAATATCCTTGAAGGAATATAGTCCTTTTCAGGAAAATCCTTAAAGAACGATAGTCCTTTTTAGGAATATCCTTGAAGGACGATAGTCCTTTTCAGGACTACGATTGAAGAACGATTGTCTTTTTCAGGAATGTCCTTGAAAGACGATAGTCCTTTTCAGGAATATCGTTGAAGGACGAAAGTCCTTTTCAGGAAAATCCTTGAAGGACGAGTCCTTTTTAGGAATATCTTTGAAGGACGACAGTCCTTTTCAGGAATGTCCTTGAATTACAATAGTCCTTTTCAGGCACATCCTTGAAGGATGATAGTCCTTTACAGGAATATCCTTGAAGGACGATAGTCCTTTTCAGGAATATCCTTGATGGACGATAGACCTTTTCAGGAATATCCTTGAATTACAATAGTCCTTTTCAGGCACATCCTTGAAGGATGATAGTCCTTTACAGGAATATCCTTGAAGGACGATAGTCCTTTTCAGGAATATCCTTGATGGACGATAGACCTTTTTAGGAATATTCTTGAATTACAATAGTCCTTTTCAGGCACATCCTTGAAAGATGATAGTCCTTTTCAGGAATATCCTTAAAGGACGATAGTCCTTTTCAGGAATGTCCTTGAAGGACGATAGCCCTTTTCAATAATATCCTTGAGGGACGATAATCCTTTGCAGGAATATCCTTACAGGACTGCGTTTGAAGGACGATAGTCCTTTTCAGTAACATTCTTGAAGGACTATAGTCCTTTTCAGGACTATGTTTGTAGGACGATAGTCCTTTTAAGTAATATCCTTGGAAGACGACAGTCGTTTGCAGGAATATCCTTGAAGGACGATAGTCCTTTTCAGGAATGTCCTTGAATTACAATAGTCCTTACGATAGTCTTTTTCAGGAATATTCTTGAAGGACGATAGTCCTTTTCAGGAATGTACTTGAAGGATGATAGTCCGTTTCAGGAATATCCTTGAAAGACGATAGTCCTTTTCAGGAATGTCCTTGAAGGACGATAGTCCGTTTCAGGAATATCCTTGAAGGACGATAGTCCTTTTCAGGAATATCCTTGAAGGATGATAGTCCTTTTCAGGACAACAATTAAAGAACGATAGTCTTTTTCAGGGATATCCTTGAAGGACGATAGTCCTTTTCAGGAGTATCCTTCAAGGACGAAAGTCCTTTTCAGGAATATCCTTTAGGGACGAAAGTCCTTTTCAAGAATATCCTTAAATTACAATAGTCCTTTTCAGGAATATCCTTAAAAGACGATAATCCTTTTCAGGACGACGATTGAAGAACGATAGTCTTTTTCAGGGATATCCTTGAAGGATGATAGTCCTTTTCAGGAATATCCTTGAAGGAATATAGTCCTTTTCAGGAATATCCTTGATGGACGATAGACCTTTTCAGGAATATCCTTGAATTACAATAGTCCTTTTCAGGCACATCATTGAAGGATGATAGTCCTTTTTAGGGAAATCCTTGAAATACGATAGTCCTCTTCAGGACTATGTTTGTAGGACGATAGTCCTTTTCAGGGATATCCTTGAAGGACGAAAGTCCCTTTCAGGATTATCCTAGAAGGACGATAGTCCATTTCAGGAATATCCTTCAAGGACGAAAGTCCTTTTCAGGAATATCCTTGAATTACAATAGTCCTTTTCAGGCACATCCTTGAAGGATGATAGTCCTTTTTAGTAATATCCTTGAAGGAATATAGTCCTTTTCAGGAAAATCCTTAAAGAACGATAGTCCTTTTTAGGAATATCCTTAAAGGACGATAGTCCTTTTCAGGACTACGATTGAAGAACGATAGTCTTTTTCAGGAATGTCCTTGAAAGATGATAGTCCTTTTCAGGAATATCGTTGAAGGACGAAAGTCGTTTTCAGGAATATCCTTGAAGGACGAGTCCTTTTTAGGAATATCTTTGAAGGACGACAGTCCTTTTCAGGAATGTCCTTGAATTACAATAGTCCTTTTCAGGCACATCCATAAAGGATGATAGTTTTTTTCATTAATATCCCTTAAGGACGATAGTCCTTTTCAGGAATATCCTTGAATTACAATAGTCCTTTTCAGGCACATCCATAAAGGATGATAGTCCTTTTCAGGAATATCCTTCAAGGACGATAGTCCTTTTCAGAAATATCCTTCAATTACAATAGTCCTTTTCAGGCACATCCATGAAGGATGATAGTCCTTTTCAGGAATATCCTTAAAGAACGATAGTCCTTTTCAGGAATATCCTTGATGGACGATAGACCTTTTCAGGAACAAACCTTGAAGGACGAGTCCTTTTCAGGACTATGTTTGTAGGACGATAGTCCTTTTAAGAAATATCCTTGAAAGACGATAGTCCTTTGCAGGAATATCCTTGAATTACAATAGTCTTTGTCAGGAATATCCTTAAAGGACGATAGTCCTTTGCAGGACTACGATTGAAGAACGATAGTCCTTTTTAGGAAAATACTTGAATTACAATAGTCCTTGTCAGGAATATCCTTGATGGACGATATACCTTTTCAGGAACAAACCTTAAAGGACGAGTCCTTTTCAGGAATATCCTTGAAGGATTATAGTCCTTTTCAGGACTATGTTTATAGGACGATAGTCCTTTTAAGAAATATCCTTGAAAGACGATAGTCCTTTGCAGGAATATCCTTAAAGGACGAAAATCCTTTTAAGGAATATCCTTGAATTACAATAGTCCTTTTCAGGCACATCCTTAAAGGATGATAGTCCTTTACAGGAATATCCTTGAAGGACAATAGTCCTTTTCAGGAATATCCTTGATGGACGATAGACCTTTTCAGGAATATCCTTGAATTACAATAGTCCTTTTCAGGCACATCCTTGAAGGATGATAGTCCTTTTCAGGAATATCCTTGAAGGACGATAGTCCTTTTCAGGAACAAACCTTGAAGGACGAGTCCTTTTCAGGACTTTGTTTGTAGGACGATAGTCCTTTTAAGAAATATCCTTGAAAGACGATAGTCCTTTGCAGGAATATCCTTGAATTACAATAGTCCTTGTCAGGAATATCCTTAAAGGACGATAGTCCTTTGCAGGACTACGATTGAAGAACGATAGTCCTTTTTCGGAAAATACTTGAATTACAATAGTCCTTGTCAGGAATATCCTTGATGGACGATATACCTTTTCAGGAACAAACCTTAAAGGACGAGTCCTTTTCAGGAATATCCTTGAAGGATTATAGTCCTTTTCAGGACTATGTTTATAGGACGATAGTCCTTTTAAGAAATATCCTTGAAAGACGATAGTCCTTTGCAGGAATATCCTTAAAGGACGAAAATCCTTTTAAGGAATATCCTTGAATTACAATAGTCCTTTTCAGGCACATCCTTAAAGGATGATAGTCCTTTACAGGAATATCCTTGAAGGACAATAGTCCTTTTCAGGAATATCCTTGATGGACGATAGACCTTTTCAGGAATATCCTTGAATTACAATAGTCCTTTTCAGGCACATCCTTGAAGGATGATAGTCCTTTTCAGGAATATCCTTGAAGGACGATAGTCCTTTTCAGGAACAAACCTTGAAGGACGAGTCCTTTTCAGGACTATGTTTGTAGGACGATAGTCCTTTTAAGAAATATCCTTGAAAGACGATAGTCCTTTGCAGGAATATCCTTGAATTACAATAGTCCTTTGAAGCGTAAAGCTTTTTGTTATGGAGGTTTTAGAAATTAAAGAAGGAATAAAGTAAAAAGAATTTTATTTGAGAAAATATTTACACATAAAAATAAAAAACAAACAGATTTATGCTTATCTGGCGGATTTGTTATTATCTAGTCTTGGCACTTGCCATAATCAAGCACACACTATCTCCAATAAATGCAGTGAGCGCTCACCAATGATGGCTCTATAGTCAATGCCGGCGTTTTCACTCAGTGACTCCAAGTCTCCTCCACTGACCAATCTGAGCTTCTCTCCTGGTAAGAACACAGAAATCGGGCGTTAGTTCCTTCCAGCAAGTAAGCAACGGTGGCGATCACCTCTTTGAAGTGAGTGGGATCGTAGAAACAGTCCGAAGCCAAAACCAGGTCGAGTGGCCTCAGGGAGTGCAGATCGGCGAGGAACAGGCCCCAGGTGAGACCGACGATGCTCACGTCACGTTCAGGCACTAGTCCGTTGACTTCGCAGCACGACGCCAAGTGTAGCAGAGAACGCGGCAGCGCGACGCGGTCTGTTAAGATTATCGCTGCGTCCAAAGATACCAAGCGAGAACGGGAGCCGAAGGCCACGTGTAGAAAGTGTAAACGGCCGTCAATAACTCGGGAATAACCACTTCTAGAAACTCTCCGCGAGTATCGCCGTTGCTGTTTGACTTCCCACGGAACACAAACTTCTTCAATGTACTATTCAGAGGAACACCATCGCTCATTGCATAAGCATTTCTTCTAAGTTAGATAAATACAGAAATGCTCTAGATATATTTATAATTTTTCTATATTATATCACGTGACTTGTATCTCTTCTCGTCCGAATCCCTCCCTAAAATTATTTTTTCATCCAATGTCAATTCTGTCAGATCGCCTTCATCAAAAAAGTATATAGACTCCTTTCATGTCAAGGATTAAATAGAATCGTATCCAAGGCTCAATCCGACAAAATTGATCTTAAAAAGTTTACACAATTTCTTTATAGTCTTTCACCATAGAGGTCTAAAAATACTTTTTAGATGAAAGGAATGACCTAAGTCTCGTTAACATATAAAAATATATCGTTGTATAGATTCTGCATAACCTCATTTTCAAAACGTAAATAAACAAATTCCAGGACAGAATCATTGAGATGATTAATTGCATGAAAATACAAGAAATGATGAAAATACCTAACACAAAATACTAAATCCGCCGTTAGTAAGTCATATAATAATAATAACTTATGCTAAATGAACGTGAGTAATGAAAATTTCTAAAACCTATTAAAATTTAGGATATACCACGTTACATTTATCCCCCGACGAAGAGGAAAAAAAAAAATACACTCATGTATTTTTTTTTTTTTTTTTTAGCTTCCTTACTACTTTTAGCTAAGTGATTTATTTAGTTTATACTTTTATATCTTTGATATGCCATTTAGCAACATGACCATTAGGATCTTTGAGCAAATAGACTAAGGGTGAAATTTTTTCTACAATTATGGATTTTTTGTATTTAGGAGCTAATTTGCTGCTAAAATATTTTCCAGCATTGCTTTGAATGTAGTTTTTACGCCAAACGAGGTCTCCTATTTGGAATTCTTTTACTTTGTGATGTTGGTCATAATATTTTGCATTTTTTGTATGAGATGCGAGTAAGTTACTTTTTACTTCTTCAAAAATTCCAGGGATTAAACCAATAGAATTAGCATAAATTTCTCTTGGTAAAAAGGTGATATTATCAAGGTTAGAAGATTTTGAGAACATTGAACCACAACTAATGATTTCTCTACCAAACACTAGGTAGTTAGGGGTATAACCTGTTACATCGTTTACAGAGTTGTTCATAGAAAATTGAATTTTAGCTAAAATTTTATCCCATATTCTATGATCATCATTGACTAATGACGATAAGGCTGTTAAAATGGTTCTGTTATATCTTTCAGTAGGATTTACTTGTGGACAATAATATGGAAGGAAAGATATATGTGGGATATTATATTTGTTCAATAAATTGACCAACTCATGGGATCTAAGTTGTGGACCATTATCCATAAGAATGGTTTGTGGAATACCATGAACTAAAAACAAATTATTTTCCAATATATTACTAATATTGGAAGCAGTGGCATTTTTCAACGGGAAAATCAATGTATATTTAGTAAAATAACAGTTTATCACCAAAATATACTGATTTCTATTTCTTGTCATTGGTAAAGGCCCTATTAGATCAAGAGATATATATTGGAATGGACGGGAACAAGTTTTTGGTTTACCCATCAAGCCATATGGTGAATGATTTGAATGTTTATAAGACAAACATTTTTCACATTTTGAAATATATGATGAAACTTCTTGGTACATATTAGGCCAAAAGTATTGTAAAGATATTTTTTTTACAGTTTTAGCAATTCCTAAATGTGGTTCATCCTCTAAACCATGATTTCTTTTTATGAGATTTAGTCTCTCTTCAGGTTTAGGAAGAATTTTCCATATAAAATCATCGTTTAAATTGTTAATATTAATTATCTTTTTAAGAAGAATATTATCTCTAATTATATAATCAGGGTGATTATCAGGATTATTACGACAACCTTCAAAAAGTTGGTCATAGAATTGTTTAGCTTTATTAAAATTGTTATTTTCAAGGTTTATAGGAGAAACTTGAGTATTAAAACGAGAAAGTAGATCAGGTACTTTATTCTCAGATCCTTTCTTAGTTTTAATAATGAAATTAAAACACGAAAGTCTAACTGACCAGCGAGCTAGTCTTCCTGTAGGGTTAGATAATTTTAAAAACCATTTTAAAGCAGCATGGTCAGTGTAAACTGTAAATTGTTTACCATTGTCTAAATAGCAACGCCAATGTTCTAAAGCTGTTATTACTGCCAAAGTTTCTCGCTCTGTTGTGGAATAATGTCTTTCATTATTATTTAACGATTTGCTCATATAAGCAATCACAACTTCCTTATTATCTTGATATTGTGTTAACATTGCGCCCAAACCATAATTCGAGGCATCGCAATGAACAGAAAAGGGCAAATCAAAATTTGGGCAAGATAAAATTGGAGTAGACGTTAGTTTTTGTTTAAGAGTTTTAAACGCTATATCAGCTTCTTCTGACCAGGAAAATTTAAAGGATTTTTTGTTAGAAGTAAGTTTGTTTAAAGGGGCAGCAAGAGTACTAAAATGAGGTATGAATCTGCGGAACCAGCTACAAGTTCCAATAAATCTTCGGACTTCTTTTTTACAAGTAGGAGTTGGATATTCTAAAATTGAACGTGTTTTATCAGGGTCAGTTTTGAAACCATGTTCATCGACAATATAACCGAGGTATTTTAATTCTTTACGAAAGAATAAGCATTTAGAATAATTAATTGTAAGCTTAGCGAAGGATAGTTTTTCGAGTACACGCTTTAACAATGACACATGTTCGTCAAAAGTTTTACTAACTATAATTATATCATCCAAATAGCAGAAAACTTTATATTCAAACTCAGGACCAAATAAACTGTCCATTAACCTTTGTTGAGTTAGGGGGGCATTAGTTAAACCAAAAGGCATTACTTTGAAACGAAGGAGGCCTCTCCCAGGGGCATAGAATGCAGTTTTATCTTTATCTATAGTTGAAAATAAAGGAATTTGCCAAAAAGCTTTAGAAAGATCTATACTTGAAAGATATTTAGCATTATTCAAGTGATCTAAGATATCAGCAATAAGAGGTAGATTATAAGTATCACGTTTAGTAATGGAATTAAGTTTCCTACTGTCCACGCAAAATCGCCACTCACCATTCTTTTTTGGTGAAATCAAAACAGGTGAAAGCCAAGGACTTTCACATTTTTCAACGACATCAAGTTCAATCATTTTATCAACCTCATTGATGAGTGCTTTTTGTTTTTCAGGTGATAAGCGATAACATCTTTGTTTAAAAGGACGTTCATCACCGGTATCAATAGAATGGAATATTAAATCAGTACGGCCAAGTTTACCTTGTTTTTCAAAAGAAATATCATGAAATGATTTAATCAACTCATCTACAATCTTTCTTTGTTCGAGATTGAGATGTTCATAAGACAATAGTTGTTTACTGTCATTTATAGAATTACATTTTAATTCGAGGTCAGATGATAAAATTTTTGGAATTAAATTAAAAGTTCTCCAAAAGTCTATGCCCAGAATTAATGAGGGGGAAAGATCTGGAAAAGCATAAGTTTTTATAACGTGGGTCTCGTTATTATACATCATAGGTAAATTGAAATAACCTATTGATGTTATTTTATGATTACTAGCTGAAGTTACAGAAATAATATTCGACTTGATTAAAGTGTAACCCAATTTTAATATATCTAGATAAGCGTTGTTACCTAGTAAGGTAAGGGAACTTCCACTATCTAATAATCCAGAAAATTGTGAATCTTTAATTTTTATAGAAATAAAAGGTCTAACAAAATCTTTTTCTTCAGTGTAATAAACTGAAGAAGTTTTGTAGCAAGTAAAGAAATTTTTGATGGTAATAAGCCATTTATTGAAATCTATAGGGTCAAAATTATTTACTTTAATCAAGTCGCAATTTAGTTTTTTGGATTGCATTTAGGGCAATTATGAATAGTATAATCTTTAAGACCACACTTGAAACAAATTAAAAATCGCGGTTGTAAACATTCTTTTAAATTATGTCCATTAATTCTACAACGGTAACAAAATTTATCAGAATTAATAACATTTGTAGCATTTGTGTCATTATTGTTAGAAGTGTTTGAATGATTAACAAAATTTTGTTCAATATTATTAACATTTTGTTTATGTTGAATATTGGGTCTTTGATAAAAGTTTGGTTTAGAATTATAGTTTGTGTGATAATTAAAAGGTCTAGAGACAAAATTTTGTTGAGATTGAGGCAAAACATTTGGTTGAGGCAAATATTTTTGTTGGTTTTGGGGAACAAAATTCATATTAGGATTTGAATTTGGCAAAGAAGAAAAAACCTTTTGTTTAGATACAGTAAAATGATTTTTACCAGAAGTAGAGGCTTCGCTTTTATAGTTGAATTCGGTTAAATTTGAATTAAATTCAGGTTCCTTAAAGTTTTTATCCCTAGCTAAAAATTTTTCATAGTTTTGGCAAGTTTTTATCAGTGAATCAATATCATTTATATCTTTCAGTGCAACGAAAACGGAATAGCAAGGTCTGATATTTCTAAGAAGAATTTCAAGCTTTTCTTTTTCATTAAGTTTTTTAGATAATCTGTTAAACATTCCAGTCATTATTGAGACATAAACAATTATAGCTTCTTCAGAACCTTGAGTTCTGGCGTTAATTGATTTCAAAAGTTTAAAGTCAAAATCATGTTCACCAAAATCATTAATTAGTTTACCGGAGAGCAAATCCCAAGTAAGGTTGTCATTGGTAGATTTTAAAAATCTAAACCAATGAAGGGCATTGTCAATAAATAGTTCATAACAATGATTTATCAATGAATCTTTAGATATATTTCTCGAGATTGTAAATTCATCAATTTTCAATAAAAATGATCTCGGACAAGTTTTACCGTTAAAAGTTATTTTCTTTAATTCATTTAAGCTTCGATCGGAAATACTATGTTGCTGAGGTTTATCAAATGTTGTGCAAATATCGTGAGTTAAAGGGATTGGTTGTTGTTGATTTTCACGAATAGTTTCAATTTCATCATTTTCGAATTCATCTTCAGTTAAGTTTTCAAATTTAGTCTTAGCAGTTTGAAAAGAATCTAAAAGAGAGGATTTTTTATTTTTTAGGTCATTATCATTTGAAGTATGAATATCAATTCGCCCTATGCGATTTTCGAGGTGAAAGAAAAATGTTACAAGTTTATTAAGCCATTTCTTTTCACCTGATTCAAACAATTCAAGTTTAATTTTTAAATAATTCAAAGTTTGTTCAGATTCTTTAATGTCAATTTCGGGTGAAAAAGGAGAATCCAATATTGATTCACTTTCAAGATATTTAAATTTGGAAACTTGTTTTCTCAATTTTAGAAGAGTGTCTGCAGGTTCTTCAAGTCTAATGGCTAACTCATAAAGTATCTCAGATTTGTTAAGAAGTGTTAAGTTAATTTTATTATTCATTTTTTTTTTAGTGTTGTTAAGTTTAAGGCAAAAATATAAGTTTAAATAAGAAGTTAAAATCTAGTTTTGTTAAAAATAAGTTTAGAGTTTCAAGTTAAAAAAATTTATTCAGATGCAAAAATCTAAAATTATTCAGGGGTCAAGTGTTTAAGAATATAAAGTTTAATTCTAGGTTTTAAGATTTAAATTAAAACTTTAGAGTAAATTAGAGTAAATGAGTATGAGAAATGGGTATGAGAAGTGGGTTTTTTTTTGTTGGGCGCCAGTGAAGCGTAAAGCTTTTTGTTATGGAGGTTTTAGAAATTAAAGAAGGAATAAAGTAAAAAGAATTTTCATAGAGAAAATATTTACACATAAAAATAAAAAACAAACAGATTTATGCTTATCTGGCGGATTTGTTATTATCTAGTCTTGGCACTTGCCATAATCAAGCACACACTATCTCCAATAAATGCAGTGAGCGCTCACCAATGATGGCTCTATAGTCAATGCCGGCGTTTTCACTCAGTGACTCCAAGTCTCCTCCACTGACCAATCTGAGCTTCTCTCCTGGTAAGAACACAGAAATCGGGCGTTAGTTCCTTCCAGCAAGTAAGCAACGGTGGCGATCACCTCTTTGAAGTGAGTGGGATCGTAGAAACAGTCCGAAGCCAAAACCAGGTCGAGTGGCCTCAGGGAGTGCAGATCGGCGAGGAACAGGCCCCAGGTGAGACCGACGATGCTCACGTCACGTTCAGGCACTAGTCCGTTGACTTCGCAGCACGACGCCAAGTGTAGCAGAGAACGCGGCAGCGCGACGCGGTCTGTTAAGATTATCGCTGCGTCCAAAGATACCAAGCGAGAACGGGAGCCGAAGGCCACGTGTAGAAAGTGTAAACGGCCGTCAATAACTCGGGAATAACCACTTCTAGAAACTCTCCGCGAGTATCGCCGTTGCTGTTTGACTTCCCACGGAACACAAACTTCTTCAATGTACTATTCAGAGGAACACCATCGCTCATTGCATAAGCATTTCTTCTAAGTTAGATAAATACAGAAATGCTTTAGATATATTTATAATTTTTCTATATTATATCACGTGACTTGTATCTCTTCTCGTCCGAATCCCTCCCTAAAATTATTTTTTCATCCAATGTCAATTCTGTCAGATCGCCTTCATCAAAAAAGTATATAGACTCCTTTCATGTCAAGGATTAAATAGAATCGTATCCAAGGCTCAATCCGACAAAATTGATCTTAAAAAGTTTACACAATTTCTTTATAGTCTTTCACCATAGAGGTCTAAAAATACTTTTTAGATGAAAGGAATGACCTAAGTCTCGTTAACATATAAAAATATATCGTTGTATAGATTCTGCATAACCTCATTTTCAAAACGTAAATAAACAAATTCCAGGACAGAATCATTGAGATGATTAATTGCATGAAAATACAAGAAATGATGAAAATACCTAACACAAAATACTAAATCCGCCGTTAGTAAGTCATATAATAATAATAACTTATGCTAAATGAACGTGAGTAATGAAAATTTCTAAAACCTATTAAAATTTAGGATATACCACGTTACACCTTGTCAGGAATATCCTTAAAGGACGATAGTCCTTTGCAGGACTACGATTGAAGAACGATAGTCCTTTTTCGGAAAATACTTGAATTACAATAGTCCTTGTCAGGAATATCCTTGATGGACGATATACCTTTTCAGGAACAAACCTTAAAGGACGAGTCCTTTTCAGGAATATCCTTGAAGGATTATAGTCCTTTTCAGGACTATGTTTATAGGACGATAGTCCTTTTAAGAAATATCCTTGAAAGACGATAGTCCTTTGCAGGAATATCCTTAAAGGATGAAAATCCTTTTAAGGAATATCCTTGAATTACAATAGTCCTTTTCAGGCACATCCTTGAAGGATGATAGTCCTTTACAGGAATATCCTTGAAGGACAATAGTCCTTTTCAGGAATATCCTTGATGGACGATAGACCTTTTCAGGAATATCCTTGAATTACAATAGTCCTTTTCAGGCACATCCTTGAAGGATGATAGTCCTTTTCAGGAATATCCTTAAAGGATGAAAATCCTTTTAAGGAATATCCTTGAATTACAATAGTCCTTTTCAGGCACATCCTTGAAGGATGATAGTCCTTTACAGGAATATCCTTGAAGGACAATAGTCCTTTTCAGGAATATCCTTGAGGGACGATAGTCCTTTTCAGGAATGTCCTTGAAGGACAATAGTCTTTTTAAAGACTACCTTTGAAGGACGATAGTCTTTTTCAGGAATATCCTTAAGGGTTGATAGTCCTTTACAGGAATATCCTTGAAGGACGATAGTCCGTTTCAGGAATATCCTTGAAGGACGATAGTCCTTTTCAGAAATATCCTTAAAGGAGTATAGTCATTTTCAGGCACATCCTTGAATTACAATAGTCCTTTTCAGGAATATCCTTAAAAGACGATAGTCCTTTTCAGGACGACGATTGAAGAAAGATAGTCTTTTTTCAGGGATATCCTAGAATAACAATAGTCCTTTAATGGACTACGTTTGAAGGACGTTAGTCCTTTTCAGGAATATCCTTGAATTACAATAGTCCTTTTCAGGTACATCCTTGAAGGATTATAGTCCTTTTCAGGAATATCCTTGAAGGACGATAGTCCTTTTCGGGAATGTCCTTGAAGGACGATAGTCCGATTCAGGAATAACCTTGAAGGACGATAGTCCTTTTCAGGAATATCCTTAAAGGACGATAGTCCTTTTCAGCAATATCCTTGAAGTACAAAAGTCCTTTTCAGGCACATCCTTGAAGGATGATAGTCCTTTTCAGGGATATCCTTGAAGGACGATAGTCCTTTTCAGCAATATCCTTGAAGTACAATAGTCCTTTTCAGGAATGTCCTTGAGGGACGATAGTCCGTTTCAGGAATAACCTTGAAGGACGATAGTCCTTTTCGGGAATATCTTTAAAGGACGATAGTCCTTTTCAGCAATATCCTTAAATTACAATAGTCCTTTTCAGGCACATCCTTGAAGGATGATAGTCCTTTTCAGGAATATCCTTGAAGGACAATAGTCCTTTTCAGGCACATCCTTGAAGGACGATAGTCCTTTTCAGGAACATCCTTTAATAACAATAGTCCTTTTCATGAACATCCTTAAAGGATGATAGTCCTTTTCAATAATATTTTTGAGGGACGATAGTCCTTTGCAGGAATATCCTTACAGGACTACGTTTGAAGGACGATAGTCCTTTTCAGGAACATCCTTGAAGGACTATAGTCCTTTTCAGGACTATGTTTGTAGGACGATAGTCCTTTTAAGTAATATCCTTGGAAGACGACAGTCGTTTGCAGGAATGTCCTTGAAGGACGATAGTCTTTTTCAGGGATATCCTTGAAGGACGATAGTCCTCTTCAGGACTATGTTTGTAGGACGATAGTCCTTTTCTGGAATATCCTTACAGGACTACGTTTGAAGGACGATAGTCCTTTTAAGTAATATCCTTGAAAGACGATAGTCCTTTTCAGGAATGTCCTTGAAGTACAAAAGTCCTTTTCAGGCACATCCTTGAAGGATGATAGTCCTTTTCAGGGATATCCTTGAAGGACGATAGTCCTTTTCAGCAATATCCTTGAAGTACAATAGTCCTTTTCAGGAATGTCCTTGAGGGACGATAGTCCGTTTCAGGAATAACCTTGAAGGACGATAGTCCTTTTCGGGAATATCCTTAAAGGACGATAGTCCTTTTCAGCAATATCCTTAAATTACAATAGTCCTTTTCAGGCACATCCTTGAAGGATGATAGTCCTTTTCAGGAATATCCTTGAAGGACAAAAGTCCTTTTCAGGCACATCCTTGAAGGACGATAGTCCTTTTCAGGAATATCCTTGAAGGACAATAGTCCTTTTTAGGCACATCCTTGAAGGACGATAGTCCTTTTCAGGTACATCCTTGAAGGATTATAGTCCTTTTCAGGAATATCCTTGAAGGACGATAGTCCTTTTCGGGAATGTCCTTGAAGGACGATAGTCCGATTCAGGAATAACCTTGAAGGACGATAGTCCTTTTCAGGAATATCCTTAAAGGACGATAGTCCTTTTCAGCAATATCCTTGAAGTACAAAAGTCCTTTTCAGGCACATCCTTGAAGGATGATAGTCCTTTTCAGGGATATCCTTGAAGGACGATAGTCCTTTTCAGCAATATCCTTGAAGTACAATAGTCCTTTTCAGGAATGTCCTTGAGGGACGATAGTCCGTTTCAGGAATAACCTTGAAGGACGATAGTCCTTTTCGGGAATATCCTTAAAGGACGATAGTCCTTTTCAGCAATATCCTTAAATTACAATAGTCCTTTTCAGGCACATCCTTGAAGGATGATAGTCCTTTTCAGGAATATCCTTGAAGGACAAAAGTCCTTTTCAGGCACATCCTTGAAGGACGATAGTCCTTTTAAGGAATATCCTTGAAGGACAATAGTCCTTTTTAGGCACATCCTTGAAGGACGATAGTCCTTTTCAGGAATATTTTTAAAAGACAATAGTCCTTTTCAGGACGACGATTGAAGAACGATAGTCTTTTTCAGGGATATCCTAGAATTACAATAGTCCTTTTCAGGAATATCCTTAAAGGACGATAGTCCTTTTCAGCAATATCCTTGAAGTACAATAGTCCTTTTCAGGCACATCCTTGAAGGATGATAGTCCTTTTCAGGGATATCCTTGATGGACGATATACCTTTTCAGGAACAAACCTTAAAGGACGAGTCCATTTCAGGAATATCCTTGAAGGACTATAGTCCTTTTCAGGACTATGTTTGTAGGACGATAGTCCTTTTAAGAAATATCCTTGAAAGACGATAGTCCTTTGCAGGAATATCCTTAAAGGACGAAAGTCCTTTTAAGAAATATCCTTGAATTACAATAGTCCTTTTCAGGCACATCCTTGAAGGATGATAGTCCTTTACAGGAATATCCTTGAAGGACGATAGTCCTTTTCAGGAATATCCTTGATGGACGATAGACCTTTTCAGGAATATCCTTGAATTACAATAGTCCTTTTCAGGCACATCCTTGAAGGATGATAGTCCTTTTCAGGAATATCCTTAAAGGACGATAATCCGTTTCAGGAATGTCCTTGAAGGAATATAGTCCGTTTCAAATATATCCTTGAAGGACGATAATCCTTTTCAGGAATATCCTTTAATAACAATAGTCCTTTTCATGAACATCCTTAAAGGATGATAGTCCTTTTCAATAATATTTTTGAGGGACGATAGTCCTTTGCAGGAATATCCTTACAGGACTACGTTTGAAGGACGATAGTCCTTTTCAGGAACATCCTTGAAGGACTAAAGTCCTTTTCAGGACTATGTTTGTAGGACGATAGTCCTTTTAAGTAATATCCTTGGAAGACGACAGTCGTTTGCAGGAATGTCCTTGAAGGACGATAGTCTTTTTCAGGGATAACCTTGAAGGACGATAGTCCTCTTCAGGACTATGTTTGTAGGACGATAGTCCTTTTCTGGAATATCCTTACAGGACTACGTTTGAAGGACGATAGTCCTTTTAAGTAATATCCTTGAAAGACGATAGTCCTTTTCAGGAATGTCCTTGAAGGATGATAGTCTTTTTCAGGGATATCCTTGAAGGACGATAGTCCTCTTCAGGACTATGTTTGTAGGACGATAGTCCTTTTCTGGAATATCCTTCAAGGACGAAAGTCCTTTTTAGGAATATCCTTCAGGGACGATAGTCCTTTTCAGGAATATCCTTAAATTACAATAGTCCTTTTCAGGAATATCCTTAAAAGACGATAATCCTTTTCAGGACGACGATTGAAGAACGATAGTCTTTTTCAGGGATATCCTTGAAGGATGATAGCCTTTTCAGTAATATCCTTGAAGGAATATAGTCCTTTTCAGGAATATCCTTGATGGACCATAGACCTTTTCAGGAACATCCTTGAAGGACGTGTCCTTTTCGGGCACATCCTTGAAGGATGATAGTCCTTTTCAGTGAAATCCTTGAAATACGATAGTCCTCTTCAGGACTATGTTTGTAGGACGATAGTCCTTTTCAGGGATATCCTTGAAGGATGATAGTCCTTTTCAGTAATATCCTTGAAGGAATATAGTCCTTTTCAGGAATATCCTTGATGGACGATAGTCCTTTTCAGGCACATCCTTGAAGGATGATAGTCCTTTTCAGGGAAATCCTTGAAATACGATAGTCCTCTTCAGGACTATGTTTGTAGGACGAAAGTCCTTTTCAGGGATATCCTTGAAGGACGATATACCTTTTCAGGAACAAACCTCAAAGGACGAGTCCTTTTCAGGAATATCCTTGAAGGACTATAGTCCTTTTCAGGACTATGTTTGTAGGACGATAGTCCTTTTAAGAAATATCCTTGAAAGACGATAGTCCTTTGCAGGAATATCCTTAAAGGACGAAAGTCCTTTTAAGGAATATCCTTGAATTACAATAGTCATTTTCAGGCACATCCTTGAAGGATGATAGTCCTTTACAGGAATATCCTTGAAGGACGATAGTCATTTTTTAGGAATATCCTTGATGGACGATAGACCTTTTCAGGAATATCCTTGAATTACAATAGTCCTTTTCAGGCACATCCTTGAAGGATGATAGTCCTTTTCAGGAATATCCTTAAAGGACGATAGTCCTTTTCAGGAATGTCCTTGAAGGACGATAGTTCGTTTCAGAAATATCCTTGAAGGACGATAATCCTTTTCAGGAATATCCTTGAATTACAATAGTCCTTTTCATGAACATCCTTAAAGGACGATAGTCCTTTTCAGGAATATCCTTAAAGGACGATAGTCCTTTTCAGGAATGTCCTTGAAGGACGATAGTCCGTTTCAGAAATATCCTTGAGGGACGATAGTCCGTTTCAGGAATAACCTTGAAGGACGATAGTCCTTTTCGGGAATATCCTTAAAGGACGATAGTCCTTTTCAGCAATATCTTTGAATTACAATAGTCCTTTTCAGGCACATCCTTGAAGGATGATAGTCCTTTTCAGGAATATCCTTGAAGGACAATAGTCCTTTTCAGGCACATCCTTGAAGGACGATAGTCCTTTTCAGGAATATCCTTGAAGGACAATAGTCCTTTTCAGGCACATCCTTGAAGGATGATAGTCCTTTTAAGGAATATCCTTGAAGTACAATAGTCCTTTTCAGGCACATCCTTGAATTACAACAGTCCTTTTAAGGAATATCCTTGAAGTACAATAGTCCTTTTCAGGCACATCCTTGAAGGATGATAGTCCTTTTCAGGGATATCCTTGATGGACGATATACCTTTTCAGGAACAAACCTTAAAGGACGAGTCCATTTCAGGAATATCCTTGAAGGACTATAGTCCTTTTCAGGACTATGTTTGTAGGACGATAGTCCTTTTAAGAAATATCCTTGAAAGACGATAGTCCTTTGCAGGAATATCCTTAAAGGACGAAAGTCCTGTTAAGGAATATCCTTGAATTACAATAGTCCTTTTCAGGCACATCCTTGAAGGATGATAGTCCTTTACAGGAATATCCTTGAAGGACGATAGTCCTTTTCAGGAATATCCTTGATGGACGATAGACCTTTTCAGGAATATCCTTGAATTACAATAGTCCTTTTCAGGCACATCCTTGAAGGATGATAGTCCTTTTCAGGAATATCCTTAAAGGACGATAATCCGTTTCAGGAATGTCCTTGAAGGAATATAGTCCGTTTCAAATATATCCTTGAAGGACGATAATCCTTTTCAGGAATATCCTTTAATAACAATAGTCCTTTTCATGAACATCCTTAAAGGATGATAGTCCTTTTCAATAATATTTTTGAGGGACGATAGTCCTTTGCAGGAATATCCTTACAGGACTACGTTTGAAGGACGATAGTCCTTTTCAGGAACATCCTTGAAGGACTAAAGTCCTTTTCAGGACTATGTTTGTAGGACGATAGTCCTTTTAAGTAATATCCTTGGAAGACGACAGTCGTTTGCAGGAATGTCCTTGAAGGACGATAGTCTTTTTCAGGGATAACCTTGAAGGACGATAGTCCTCTTCAGGACTATGTTTGTAGGACGATAGTCCTTTTCTGGAATATCCTTACAGGACTACGTTTGAAGGACGATAGTCCTTTTAAGTAATATCCTTGAAAGACGATAGTCCTTTTCAGGAATGTCCTTGAAGGATGATAGTCTTTTTCAGGGATATCCTTGAAGGACGATAGTCCTCTTCAGGACTATGTTTGTAGGACGATAGTCCTTTTCTGGAATATCCTTCAAGGACGAAAGTCCTTTTTAGGAATATCCTTCAGGGACGATAGTCCTTTTCAGGAATATCCTTAAATTACAATAGTCCTTTTCAGGAATATCCTTAAAAGACGATAATCCTTTTCAGGACGACGATTGAAGAACGATAGTCTTTTTCAGGGATATCCTTGAAGGATGATAGCCTTTTCAGTAATATCCTTGAAGGAATATAGTCCTTTTCAGGAATATCCTTGATGGACCATAGACCTTTTCAGGAACATCCTTGAAGGACGTGTCCTTTTCGGGCACATCCTTGAAGGATGATAGTCCTTTACAGGAATATCCTTGAAGGACGATAGTCCTTTTCAGGAATATCCTTGATGGACGATAGACCTTTTCAGGAATATCCTTGAAGTACAATAGTCCTTTTCAGGCACATCCTTGAAGGATGATAGTCCTTTTCAGGGATATCCTTGATGGACGATATACCTTTTCAGGAACAAACCTTAAAGGACGAGTCCATTTCAGGAATATCCTTGAAGGACTATAGTCCTTTTCAGGACTATGTTTGTAGGACGATAGTCCTTTTAAGAAATATCCTTGAAAGACGATAGTCCTTTGCAGGAATATCCTTAAAGGACGAAAGTCCTTTTCAGGAATATCCTTGAAGGACAATAGTCCTTTTCAGGCACATCCTTGAAGGATGATAGTCCTTTTAAGGAATATCCTTGAAGTACAATAGTCCTTTTCAGGCACATCCTTGAATTACAACAGTCCTTTTAAGGAATATCCTTGAAGTACAATAGTCCTTTTCAGGCACATCCTTGAAGGATGATAGTCCTTTTCAGGGATATCCTTGATGGACGATATACCTTTTCAGGAACAAACCTTAAAGGACGAGTCCATTTCAGGAATATCCTTGAAGGACTATAGTCCTTTTCAGGACTATGTTTGTAGGACGATAGTCCTTTTAAGAAATATCCTTGAAAGACGATAGTCCTTTGCAGGAATATCCTTAAAGGACGAAAGTCCTTTTAAGAAATATCCTTGAATTACAATAGTCCTTTTCAGGCACATCCTTGAAGGATGATAGTCCTTTACAGGAATATCCTTGAAGGACGATAGTCCTTTTCAGGAATATCCTTGATGGACGATAGACCTTTTCAGGAATATCCTTGAATTACAATAGTCCTTTTCAGGCACATCCTTGAAGGATGATAGTCCTTTTCAGGAATATCCTTAAAGGACGATAATCCGTTTCAGGAATGTCCTTGAAGGAATATAGTCCGTTTCAAATATATCCTTGAAGGACGATAATCCTTTTCAGGAATATCCTTTAATAACAATAGTCCTTTTCATGAACATCCTTAAAGGATGATAGTCCTTTTCAATAATATTTTTGAGGGACGATAGTCCTTTGCAGGAATATCCTTACAGGACTACGTTTGAAGGACGATAGTCCTTTTCAGGAACATCCTTGAAGGACTAAAGTCCTTTTCAGGACTATGTTTGTAGGACGATAGTCCTTTTAAGTAATATCCTTGGAAGACGACAGTCGTTTGCAGGAATGTCCTTGAAGGACGATAGTCTTTTTCAGGGATAACCTTGAAGGACGATAGTCCTCTTCAGGACTATGTTTGTAGGACGATAGTCCTTTTCTGGAATATCCTTACAGGACTACGTTTGAAGGACGATAGTCCTTTTAAGTAATATCCTTGAAAGACGATAGTCCTTTTCAGGAATGTCCTTGAAGGATGATAGTCTTTTTCAGGGATATCCTTGAAGGACGATAGTCCTCTTCAGGACTATGTTTGTAGGACGATAGTCCTTTTCTGGAATATCCTTCAAGGACGAAAGTCCTTTTTAGGAATATCCTTCAGGGACGATAGTCCTTTTCAGGAATATCCTTAAATTACAATAGTCCTTTTCAGGAATATCCTTAAAAGACGATAATCCTTTTCAGGACGACGATTGAAGAACGATAGTCTTTTTCAGGGATATCCTTGAAGGATGATAGCCTTTTCAGTAATATCCTTGAAGGAATATAGTCCTTTTCAGGAATATCCTTGATGGACCATAGACCTTTTCAGGAACATCCTTGAAGGACGTGTCCTTTTCGGGCACATCCTTGAAGGATGATAGTCCTTTTCAGTGAAATCCTTGAAATACGATAGTCCTCTTCAGGACTATGTTTGTAGGACGATAGTCCTTTTCAGGGATATCCTTGAAGGATGATAGTCCTTTTCAGTAATATCCTTGAAGGAATATAGTCCTTTTCAGGAATATCCTTGATGGACGATAGTCCTTTTCAGGCACATCCTTGAAGGATGATAGTCCTTTTCAGGGAAATCCTTGAAATACGATAGTCCTCTTCAGGACTATGTTTGTAGGACGAAAGTCCTTTTCAGGGATATCCTTGAAGGACGATATACCTTTTCAGGAACAAACCTCAAAGGACGAGTCCTTTTCAGGAATATCCTTGAAGGACTATAGTCCTTTTCAGGACTATGTTTGTAGGACGATAGTCCTTTTAAGAAATATCCTTGAAAGACGATAGTCCTTTGCAGGAATATCCTTAAAGGACGAAAGTCCTTTTAAGGAATATCCTTGAATTACAATAGTAATTTTCAGGCACATCCTTGAAGGATGATAGTCCTTTACAGGAATATCCTTGAAGGACGATAGTCATTTTTTAGGAATATCCTTGATGGACGATAGACCTTTTCAGGAATATCCTTGAATTACAATAGTCCTTTTCAGGCACATCCTTGAAGGATGATAGTCCTTTTCAGGAATATCCTTAAAGGACGATAGTCCTTTTCAGGAATGTCCTTGAAGGACGATAGTTCGTTTCAGAAATATCCTTGAAGGACGATAATCCTTTTCAGGAATATCCTTGAATTACAATAGTCCTTTTCATGAACATCCTTAAAGGACGATAGTCCTTTTCAGGAATATCCTTAAAGGACGATAGTCCTTTTCAGGAATGTCCTTGAAGGACGATAGTCCGTTTCAGAAATATCCTTGAGGGACGATAGTCCGTTTCAGGAATAACCTTGAAGGACGATAGTCCTTTTCGGGAATATCCTTAAAGGACGATAGTCCTTTTCAGCAATATCTTTAAATTACAATAGTCCTTTTCAGGCACATCCTTGAAGGATGATAGTCCTTTTCAGGAATATCCTTGAAGGACAATAGTCCTTTTCAGGCACATCCTTGAAGGACGATAGTCCTTTTCAGGAATATCCTTGAAGGACAATAGTCCTTTTCAGGCACATCCTTGAAGGATGATAGTCCTTTTAAGGAATATCCTTGAAGTACAATAGTCCTTTTCAGGCACATCCTTGAATTACAACAGTCCTTTTAAGGAATATCCTTGAAGTACAATAGTCCTTTTCAGGCACATCCTTGAAGGATGATAGTCCTTTTCAGGGATATCCTTGATGGACGATATACCTTTTCAGGAACAAACCTTAAAGGACGAGTCCATTTCAGGAATATCCTTGAAGGACTATAGTCCTTTTCAGGACTATGTTTGTAGGACGATAGTCCTTTTAAGAAATATCCTTGAAAGACGATAGTCCTTTGCAGGAATATCCTTAAAGGACGAAAGTCCTTTTAAGAAATATCCTTGAATTACAATAGTCCTTTTCAGGCACATCCTTGAAGGATGATAGTCCTTTACAGGAATATCCTTGAAGGACGATAGTCCTTTTCAGGAATATCCTTGATGGACGATAGACCTTTTCAGGAATATCCTTGAAGTACAATAGTCCTTTTCAGGCACATCCTTGAAGGATGATAGTCCTTTTCAGGGATATCCTTGATGGACGATATACCTTTTCAGGAACAAACCTTAAAGGACGAGTCCATTTCAGGAATATCCTTGAAGGACTATAGTCCTTTTCAGGACTATGTTTGTAGGACGATAGTCCTTTTAAGAAATATCCTTGAAAGACGATAGTCCTTTGCAGGAATATCCTTAAAGGACGAAAGTCCTTTTAAGAAATATCCTTGAATTACAATAGTCCTTTTCAGGCACATCCTTGAAGGATGATAGTCCTTTTCAGGAATATCCTTAAAGGACGATAATCCGTTTCAGGAATGTCCTTGAAGGAATATAGTCCGTTTCAAATATATCCTTGAAGGACGATAATCCTTTTCAGGAATATCCTTTAATAACAATAGTCCTTTTCATGAACATCCTTAAAGGATGATAGTCCTTTTCAATAATATCTTTGAGGGACGATAGTCCTTTGCAGGAATATCCTTACAGGACTACGTTTGAAGGTCGATAGTCCTTTTCAGGAACATCCTTGAAGGACTATAGTCCTTTTCAGGACTATGTTTGTAGGACGATAGTCCTTTTAAGTAATATCCTTGGAAGACGACAGTCGTTTGCAGGAATGTCCTTGAAGGACGATAGTCTTTTTCAGGGATATCCTTGAAGGACGATAGTCCTCTTCAGGACTATGTTTGTAGGACGATAGTCCTTTTCTGGAATATCCTTACAGGACTACGTTTGAAGGACGATAGTCCTTTTAAGTAATATCCTTGAAAGACGATAGTCCTTTTCAGGAATGTCCTTGAAGGATGATAGTCATTTTCAGGGATATCCTTGAAGGACGATAGTCCTCTTCAGGACTATGTTTGTAGGACGATAGTCCTTTTCTGGAATATCCTTCAAGGACGAAAGTCCTTTTTAGGAATATCCTTCAGGGACGATAGTCCTTTTCAGGAATATCCTTAAATTACAATAGTCCTTTTCAGGAATATCCTTAAAAGACGATAATCCTTTTCAGGACGACGATTGAAGAACGATAGTCTTTTTCAGGGATATCCTTGAAGGATGATAGCCTTTTCAGTAATATCCTTGAAGGAATATAGTCCTTTTCAGGAATATCCTTGAAGGACTATAGTCCTTTTCAGGACTATGTTTGTAGGACGATAGTCCTTTTAAGAAATATCCTTGAAAGACGATAGTCCTTTGCAGGAATATCCTTAAAGGACGAAAGCCCTTTTAAGGAATATCCTTGAATTACAATAGTCCTTTTCAGGCACATCCTTGAAGGATGATAGTCCTTTACAGGAATATCCTTGAAGGACGATAGTCCTTTTTTAGGAATATCCTTGATGGACGATAGACCTTTTCAGGAATATCCTTGAATTACAATAGTCCTTTTCAGGCACATCCTTGAAGGATGATAGTCCTTTTCAGGAATATCCTTAAAGGACGATAGTCCTTTTCAGGAATGTCCTTGAAGGACGATAGTTCGTTTCAGAAATATCCTTGAAGGACGATAATCCTTTTCAGGGATATCCTTGAATTACAATAGTCCTTTTCATGAACATCCTTAAAGGACGATAGTCCTTTTCAGGAATATCCTTAAAGGACGATAGTCCTTTTCAGGAATGTCCTTGAGGGACGATAATCCTTTTCAGGAATGTCCTTGAGGGACGATAGTCCGTTTCAGGAATAACCTTGAAGGACGATAGTCCTTTTCGGGAATATCCTTAAAGGACGATAGTCCTTTTCAGCAATATCCTTAAATTACTATAGTCCTTTTCAGGCACATCCTTGAAGGATGATAGTCCTTTTCAGGAATATCCTTGAAGGACAATAGTCCTTTTCAGGCACATCCTTGAAGGACGATAGTCCTTTTCAGGAATATCCTTGAAGGACAATAGTCCTTTTCAGGCACATCCTTGAAGGATGATAGTCCTTTTAAGGAATATCCTTGAAGTACAATAGTCCTTTTCAGGCACATCCTTGAATTACAACAGTCCTTTTAAGGAATATCCTTGAAGTACAATAGTCCTTTTCAGGCACATCCTTGAAGGATGATAGTCCTTTTCAGGGATATCCTTGATGGACGATATACCTTTTCAGGAACAAACCTTAAAGGACGAGTCCATTTCAGGAATATCCTTGAAGGACTATAGTCCTTTTCAGGACTATGTTTGTAGGACGATAGTCCTTTTAAGAAATATCCTTGAAAGACGATAGTCCTTTGCAGGAATATCCTTAAAGGACGAAAGTCCTGTTAAGGAATATCCTTGAATTACAATAGTCCTTTTCAGGCACATCCTTGAAGGATGATAGTCCTTTACAGGAATATCCTTGAAGGACGATAGTCCTTTTCAGGAATATCCTTGATGGACGATAGACCTTTTCAGGAATATCCTTGAATTACAATAGTCCTTTTCAGGCACATCCTTGAAGGATGATAGTCCTTTTCAGGAATATCCTTAAAGGACGATAATCCGTTTCAGGAATGTCCTTGAAGGACGATAGTCCGTTTCAAATATATCCTTGGAGGACGATAATCCTTTTCAGGAATATCCTTAAATAACAATAGTCCTTTTCATGAACATCCTTAAAGGATGGTAGTCCTTTTCAATAATATCTTTGAGGGACGATAGTCCTTTGCAGGAATATCCTTACAGGACTACGTTTGAAGGACGATAGTCCTTTTCAGGACTATGTTTGTAGGACGATAGTCCTTTTAAGTAATATCCTTGGAAAACGACAGTCGTTTGCAGGAATGTCCTTGAAGGACGATAGTCTTTTTCAGGGATATCCTTGAAGGACGATAGTCCTCTTCAGGACTATGTTTGTAGGACGATAGTCCTTTTCTGGAATATCCTTACAGGACTACGTTTGAAGGACGATAGTCTTTTTAAGTAATATCCTTGAAAGACGATAGTCCTTTTCAGGAATGTCCTTGAAGGACGATAGTCTTTTTCAGGGATATCCTTGAAGGACTATAGTCCTTTTCAGGACTATGTTTGTAGGACGATAGTCCTTTTAAGAAATATCCTTGAAAGACGATAGTCCTTTGCAGGAATATCCTTAAAGGACGAAAGTCCTTTTAAGGAATATCCTTGAATTACAATAGTCATTTTCAGGCACATCCTTGAAGGATGATAGTCCTTTACAGGAATATCCTTGAAGGACGATAGTCATTTTTTAGGAATATCCTTGATGGACGATAGACCTTTTCAGGAATATCCTTGAATTACAATAGTCATTTTCAGGCACATCCTTGAAGGATGATAGTCCTTTACAGGAATATCCTTGAAGGACGATAGTCATTTTTTAGGAATATCCTTGATGGACGATAGACCTTTTCAGGAATATCCTTGAATTACAATAGTCCTTTTCAGGCACATCCTTGAAGGATGATAGTCCTTTTCAGGAATATCCTTAAAGGACGATAGTCCTTTTCAGGAATGTCCTTGAAGGACGATAGTTCGTTTCAGAAATATCCTTGAAGGACGATAATCCTTTTCAGGAATATCCTTGAATTACAATAGTCCTTTTCATGAACATCCTTAAAGGACGATAGTCCTTTTCAGGAATATCCTTAAAGGACGATAGTCCTTTTCAGGAATGTCCTTGAAGGACGATAGTCCGTTTCAGAAATATCCTTGAGGGACGATAATCCTTTTCAGGAATGTCCTTGAGGGACGATAGTCCGTTTCAGGAATAACCTTGAAGGACGATAGTCCTTTTCGGGAATATCCTTAAAGGACGATAGTCCTTTTCAGCAATATCTTTAAATTACAATAGTCCTTTTCAGGCACATCCTTGAAGGATGATAGTCCTTTTCAGGAATATCCTTGAAGGACAATAGTCCTTTTCAGGCACATCCTTGAAGGACGATAGTCCTTTTCAGGAATATCCTTGAAGGACAATAGTCCTTTTCAGGCACATCCTTGAAGGATGATAGTCCTTTTAAGGAATATCCTTGAAGTACAATAGTCCTTTTCAGGCACATCCTTGAATTACAACAGTCCTTTTAAGGAATATCCTTGAAGTACAATAGTCCTTTTCAGGCACATCCTTGAAGGATGATAGTCCTTTTCAGGGATATCCTTGATGGACGATATACCTTTTCAGGAACAAACCTTAAAGGACGAGTCCATTTCAGGAATATCCTTGAAGGACTATAGTCCTTTTCAGGACTATGTTTGTAGGACGATAGTCCTTTTCATGAACATCCTTAAAGGACGATAGTCCTTTTCAGGAATATCCTTAAAGGACGATAGTCCTTTTCAGGAATGTCCTTGAAGGACGATAGTCCGTTTCAGAAATATCCTTGAGGGACGATAGTCCGTTTCAGGAATAACCTTGAAGGACGATAGTCCTTTTCGGGAATATCCTTAAAGGACGATAGTCCTTTTCAGCAATATCTTTAAATTACAATAGTCCTTTTCAGGCACATCCTTGAAGGATGATAGTCCTTTTCAGGAATATCCTTGAAGGACAATAGTCCTTTTCAGGCACATCCTTGAAGGACGATAGTCCTTTTCAGGAATATCCTTGAAGGACAATAGTCCTTTTCAGGCACATCCTTGAAGGATGATAGTCCTTTTAAGGAATATCCTTGAAGTACAATAGTCCTTTTCAGGCACATCCTTGAATTACAACAGTCCTTTTAAGGAATATCCTTGAAGTACAATAGTCCTTTTCAGGCACATCCTTGAAGGATGATAGTCCTTTTCAGGGATATCCTTGATGGACGATATACCTTTTCAGGAACAAACCTTAAAGGACGAGTCCATTTCAGGAATATCCTTGAAGGACTATAGTCCTTTTCAGGACTATGTTTGTAGGACGATAGTCCTTTTAAGAAATATCCTTGAAAGACGATAGTCCTTTGCAGGAATATCCTTAAAGGACGAAAGTCCTTTTAAGAAATATCCTTGAATTACAATAGTCCTTTTCAGGCACATCCTTGAAGGATGATAGTCCTTTACAGGAATATCCTTGAAGGACGATAGTCCTTTTCAGGAATATCCTTGATGGACGATAGACCTTTTCAGGAATATCCTTGAAGTACAATAGTCCTTTTCAGGCACATCCTTGAAGGATGATAGTCCTTTTCAGGGATATCCTTGATGGACGATATACCTTTTCAGGAACAAACCTTAAAGGACGAGTCCATTTCAGGAATATCCTTGAAGGACTATAGTCCTTTTCAGGACTATGTTTGTAGGACGATAGTCCTTTTAAGAAATATCCTTGAAAGACGATAGTCCTTTGCAGGAATATCCTTAAAGGACGAAAGTCCTTTTAAGAAATATCCTTGAATTACAATAGTCCTTTTCAGGCACATCCTTGAAGGATGATAGTCCTTTTCAGGAATATCCTTAAAGGACGATAATCCGTTTCAGGAATGTCCTTGAAGGAATATAGTCCGTTTCAAATATATCCTTGAAGGACGATAATCCTTTTCAGGAATATCCTTTAATAACAATAGTCCTTTTCATGAACATCCTTAAAGGATGATAGTCCTTTTCAATAATATCTTTGAGGGACGATAGTCCTTTGCAGGAATATCCTTACAGGACTACGTTTGAAGGTCGATAGTCCTTTTCAGGAACATCCTTGAAGGACTATAGTCCTTTTCAGGACTATGTTTGTAGGACGATAGTCCTTTTAAGTAATATCCTTGGAAGACGACAGTCGTTTGCAGGAATGTCCTTGAAGGACGATAGTCTTTTTCAGGGATATCCTTGAAGGACGATAGTCCTCTTCAGGACTATGTTTGTAGGACGATAGTCCTTTTCTGGAATATCCTTACAGGACTACGTTTGAAGGACGATAGTCCTTTTAAGTAATATCCTTGAAAGACGATAGTCCTTTTCAGGAATGTCCTTGAAGGATGATAGTCATTTTCAGGGATATCCTTGAAGGACGATAGTCCTCTTCAGGACTATGTTTGTAGGACGATAGTCCTTTTCTGGAATATCCTTCAAGGACGAAAGTCCTTTTTAGGAATATCCTTCAGGGACGATAGTCCTTTTCAGGAATATCCTTAAATTACAATAGTCCTTTTCAGGAATATCCTTAAAAGACGATAATCCTTTTCAGGACGACGATTGAAGAACGATAGTCTTTTTCAGGGATATCCTTGAAGGATGATAGCCTTTTCAGTAATATCCTTGAAGGAATATAGTCCTTTTCAGGAATATCCTTGAAGGACTATAGTCCTTTTCAGGACTATGTTTGTAGGACGATAGTCCTTTTAAGAAATATCCTTGAAAGACGATAGTCCTTTGCAGGAATATCCTTAAAGGACGAAAGCCCTTTTAAGGAATATCCTTGAATTACAATAGTCCTTTTCAGGCACATCCTTGAAGGATGATAGTCCTTTACAGGAATATCCTTGAAGGACGATAGTCCTTTTTTAGGAATATCCTTGATGGACGATAGACCTTTTCAGGAATATCCTTGAATTACAATAGTCCTTTTCAGGCACATCCTTGAAGGATGATAGTCCTTTTCAGGAATATCCTTAAAGGACGATAGTCCTTTTCAGGAATGTCCTTGAAGGACGATAGTTCGTTTCAGAAATATCCTTGAAGGACGATAATCCTTTTCAGGAATATCCTTGAATTACAATAGTCCTTTTCATGAACATCCTTAAAGGACGATAGTCCTTTTCAGGAATATCCTTAAAGGACGATAGTCCTTTTCAGGAATGTCCTTGAGGGACGATAATCCTTTTCAGGAATGTCCTTGAGGGACGATAGTCCGTTTCAGGAATAACCTTGAAGGACGATAGTCCTTTTCGGGAATATCCTTAAAGGACGATAGTCCTTTTCAGCAATATCCTTAAATTACTATAGTCCTTTTCAGGCACATCCTTGAAGGATGATAGTCCTTTTCAGGAATATCCTTGAAGGACAATAGTCCTTTTCAGGCACATCCTTGAAGGACGATAGTCCTTTTCAGGAATATCCTTGAAGGACAATAGTCCTTTTCAGGCACATCCTTGAAGGATGATAGTCCTTTTAAGGAATATCCTTGAAGTACAATAGTCCTTTTCAGGCACATCCTTGAATTACAACAGTCCTTTTAAGGAATATCCTTGAAGTACAATAGTCCTTTTCAGGCACATCCTTGAAGGATGATAGTCCTTTTCAGGGATATCCTTGATGGACGATATACCTTTTCAGGAACAAACCTTAAAGGACGAGTCCATTTCAGGAATATCCTTGAAGGACTATAGTCCTTTTCAGGACTATGTTTGTAGGACGATAGTCCTTTTAAGAAATATCCTTGAAAGACGATAGTCCTTTGCAGGAATATCCTTAAAGGACGAAAGTCCTGTTAAGGAATATCCTTGAATTACAATAGTCCTTTTCAGGCACATCCTTGAAGGATGATAGTCCTTTACAGGAATATCCTTGAAGGACGATAGTCCTTTTCAGGAATATCCTTGATGGACGATAGACCTTTTCAGGAATATCCTTGAATTACAATAGTCCTTTTCAGGCACATCCTTGAAGGATGATAGTCCTTTTCAGGAATATCCTTAAAGGACGATAATCCGTTTCAGGAATGTCCTTGAAGGACGATAGTCCGTTTCAAATATATCCTTGGAGGACGATAATCCTTTTCAGGAATATCCTTAAATAACAATAGTCTTTTCATGAACATCCTTAAAGGATGGTAGTCCTTTTCAATAATATCTTTGAGGGACGATAGTCCTTTGCAGGAATATCCTTACAGGACTACGTTTGAAGGACGATAGTCCTTTTCAGGACTATGTTTGTAGGACGATAGTCCTTTTAAGTAATATCCTTGGAAAACGACAGTCGTTTGCAGGAATGTCCTTGAAGGACGATAGTCTTTTTCAGGGATATCCTTGAAGGACGATAGTCCTCTTCAGGACTATGTTTGTAGGACGATAGTCCTTTTCTGGAATATCCTTACAGGACTACGTTTGAAGGACGATAGTCTTTTTAAGTAATATCCTTGAAAGACGATAGTCCTTTTCAGGAATGTCCTTGAAGGACGATAGTCTTTTTCAGGGATATCCTTGAAGGACTATAGTCCTTTTCAGGACTATGTTTGTAGGACGATAGTCCTTTTAAGAAATATCCTTGAAAGACGATAGTCCTTTGCAGGAATATCCTTAAAGGACGAAAGTCCTTTTAAGGAATATCCTTGAATTACAATAGTCATTTTCAGGCACATCCTTGAAGGATGATAGTCCTTTACAGGAATATCCTTGAAGGACGATAGTCATTTTTTAGGAATATCCTTGATGGACGATAGACCTTTTCAGGAATATCCTTGAATTACAATAGTCATTTTCAGGCACATCCTTGAAGGATGATAGTCCTTTACAGGAATATCCTTGAAGGACGATAGTCATTTTTTAGGAATATCCTTGATGGACGATAGACCTTTTCAGGAATATCCTTGAATTACAATAGTCCTTTTCAGGCACATCCTTGAAGGATGATAGTCCTTTTCAGGAATATCCTTAAAGGACGATAGTCCTTTTCAGGAATGTCCTTGAAGGACGATAGTTCGTTTCAGAAATATCCTTGAAGGACGATAATCCTTTTCAGGAATATCCTTGAATTACAATAGTCCTTTTCATGAACATCCTTAAAGGACGATAGTCCTTTTCAGGAATATCCTTAAAGGACGATAGTCCTTTTCAGGAATGTCCTTGAAGGACGATAGTCCGTTTCAGAAATATCCTTGAGGGACGATAATCCTTTTCAGGAATGTCCTTGAGGGACGATAGTCCGTTTCAGGAATAACCTTGAAGGACGATAGTCCTTTTCGGGAATATCCTTAAAGGACGATAGTCCTTTTCAGCAATATCTTTAAATTACAATAGTCCTTTTCAGGCACATCCTTGAAGGATGATAGTCCTTTTCAGGAATATCCTTGAAGGACAATAGTCCTTTTCAGGCACATCCTTGAAGGACGATAGTCCTTTTCAGGAATATCCTTGAAGGACAATAGTCCTTTTCAGGCACATCCTTGAAGGATGATAGTCCTTTTAAGGAATATCCTTGAAGTACAATAGTCCTTTTCAGGCACATCCTTGAATTACAACAGTCCTTTTAAGGAATATCCTTGAAGTACAATAGTCCTTTTCAGGCACATCCTTAAAGGATGATAGTCCTTTTCAGGGATATCCTTGATGGACGATATACCTTTTCAGGAACAAACCTTAAAGGACGAGTCCATTTCAGGAATATCCTTGAAGGACTATAGTCCTTTTCAGGACTATGTTTGTAGGACGATAGTCCTTTTAAGAAATATCCTTGAAAGACGATAGTCCTTTGCAGGAATATCCTTAAATTACAATAGTCCTTTTCAGGAATATCCTTAAAAGACGATAATCCTTTTCAGGACGACGATTGAAGAACGATAGTCTTTTTCAGGGATATCCTTGAAGGATGATAGTCCTTTTCAGTAATATCCTTGAAGGAATATAGTCCTTTTCAGGAATATCCTTGATGGACGATAGACCTTTTCAGGAACATCCTTGAAGGACGTGTCCTTTTCAGGCACATCCTTGAAGGATGATAGTCCTTTTCAGTGAAATCCTTGAAATACGATAGTCCTCTTCAGGACTATGTTTGTAGGACGATAGTCCTTTTCAGGGATATCCTTGAAGGATGATAGTCCTTTTCAGTAATATCCTTGAAGGAATATAGTCCTTTTCAGGAATATCCTTGATGGACGATAGTCCTTTTCAGGCACATCCTTGAAGGATGATAGTCCTTTTCAGGGAAATCCTTGAAATACGATAGTCCTCTTCAGGACTATGTTTGTAGGACGAAAGTCCTTTTCAGGGATATCCTTGAAGGACGATAGTCCCTTTCAGGAATATTCTTGAAGGACGATAGTCCATTTCAGGAATACCCTTGAATTACAATAGTCCTTTTCAGGCACATCCTTGAAGGATAATAGTCCTTTTCTGGAATATCATTAAAGAACGATAGTCCTTTTCAGGAACATCCTTGAATTACAATAGTCCTTTTCAGGAATATCCTTGTTGGACGATATACCTTTTCAGGAACAAACCTTTAAGGACGAGTCCTTTTCAGGAATATCCTTGAAAGACTATAGTCCTTTTCAGGACTATGTTTGTAGGACGATAGTCCTTTTAAGAAATATCCTTGAAAGACGATAGTCCTTTGCAGGAATATCCTTAAAGGACGAAAGTCCTTTTAAGGAATATCCTTGAATTACAATAGTCCTTTTCTGGCACATCCTTGAAGGATGATAGTCCTTTACAGGAATATCCTTGAAGGACGATAGTCCTTTTCAGGAATATCCTTGATGGACGATAGACCTTTTCAGGAATATCCTTGAATTACAATAGTCCTTTTCAGGCACATCCTTGAAGGATGATAGTCCGTTTCAGGAATATCCTTAAAGGACGATAGTCCTTTTCAGGAATGTCCTTGAAGGACGATAGTCCGTTTCAGAAATATCCTTGAAGGACGATAATCCTTTTCAGGAATATCGTTTAATAACAATAGTCCTTTTCAGGTACATCCTTGATGGATTATAGTCCTTTTCAGGAATATCCTTGAAGGACGATAGTCCTTTTCGGGAATGTCCTTGAAGGACGATAGTCCGATTCAGGAATAACCTTGAAGGACGAAAGTCCTTTTCAGGAATATCCTTGAAGTACAATAGTCCTTTTCATTCACATCCTTGAAGGATGATAGTCCTTTTCAGGGATATCCTTGAAGGACGATAGTCCTTTTCAGGAATATCCTTAAAGGACGATAGTCCTTTTCAGGAATGTCCTTGAAGGACGATAGTCCGTTTCAGAAATATCCTTGAAGGACGATAATCCTTTTCAGGAATATCCTTTAATAACAATAGTCCTTTTCAGGTACATCCTTGATGGATTATAGTCCTTTTCAGGAATATCCTTGAAGGACGATAGTCCTTTTCGGGAATGTCCTTGAAGGACGATAGTCCGATTCAGGAATAACCTTGAAGGACGATAGTCCTTTTCAACAATATCCTTGAAGTACAATAGTTCTTTTCAGGAATGTCCTTGAGGGACGATAGTCCGTTTCAGGAATAACCTTGAAGGACGATAGTCCTTTTCGTGAATATCCTTAAAGGACGATAGTCCTTTTCAGGAATATCCTTGATGGACGATATACCTTTTCAGGAACAAACCTTAAAGACGAGTCCATTTCAGGAATATCCTTGAAGGACTATAGTCCTTTTCAAGACTATGTTCGTAGGACGATAGTCCTTTTAAGTAATATCCTTGGAAGACGACGGTCTTTTGCAGGAATATCCATGACGGACGATAGTCCTTATAAGGAATATCCTTGAAGGACGATAATCGTTTTCAGGACAACGTTTGAAGGACGATAGTCTTTTTCAAGAAAATCCTTAAAAGACGATAGTCCTTTTCAGGAACATCCTTGAACGACGATAGTCCGTTTCAGGAATATCCATGAAGGACGATAGTCCTTTTCAGGAATATCCTTGAAGGACGATAGTCCTTTTCAGGTATATCCTTGAATTACAATAGTCCTGTTCAGGAATATCTTTAAAGGACGATAGTCCTTTTCAGGACAACGATTGAATAACGATAGTCTTTTTCAGGGATATCCTTGAAGGACGATAGTCCCTTTCAGGAATATACTTGAAGGACGAGTGTCCTTTTCAGGAATATCCTTGAATTACAATAGTCCTTTTCATGAACATCCTTGAAGGACGATAGTCCTTTTCAATAATATCCTTGAGGGACGATAGTCCATTGCAGGAATATCCTTGAAGAACTATAGTCCTTTTCAGGACTATGTTTGTAGGACGATAGTCCTTTTAAGTAATATCCTTGGAAGATGAAAGTCCTTTGAAGGAATACCCTTAAAGGACGATAGTCCTTTTCAGGTATATCCTTGAATTACAATAGTCCTGTTCAAGAATATCCTTAAAGGACGATAGTCCTTTTCAGGACAACGATTGAATAACGATAGTCTTTTTCAGGGATATCCTTGAAGGACGATAGTCCCTTTCAGGAATATACTTGAAGGACGAGTGTCCTTTTCAGGAATATCCTTGAATTACAATAGTCCTTTTCATGAACATCCTTGAAGGACGATAGTCCTTTTCAATAATATCCTTGAGGGACAATAGTCCATTGCAGGAATATCCTTGAAGAACTATAGTCCTTTTCAGGACTATGTTTGTAGGACGATAGTCCTTTTTAGTAATATCCTTGGAAGATGATAGTCCTTTGAAGGAATATCCTTGAAGGACGATAGTCCTTTTCAGGAATATCCTTGAATTACAGTAGTCCTGTTCAGGAATATCCCTAAAGGACGATAGTCCTTTTCAGGACTACGATTGAAGAACGATAGTCTTTTTCAGGAATTTTCTTGAAGGACGATAGTCCTTTTCAGTAATGTCCTTGAAGGACGATAGTCCGTTAAGGATTTTCTTGAAAAAGACTATCGTCCTTCAAACGTAGTCCTGAAAACGATTATCGTCCTTCAAGGATATTCCTTATAAGGACTATCGTCCGTCATGGATATTCCTGCAAAAGACCGTCGTCTTCCAAGGATATTACTTAAAAGGACTATCGTCCTACAAACGTAGTCTTGAAAAGGACTATAGTCCTTCAAGGATATTCCTGAAATGGACTATCGTCCTTTAAGGATATTCCCGAAAAGGACTATCGTCCTTCAAGGTTATTCCTGAAACGGACTATCGTCCCTCAAGGACATTCCTGAAAAGAACTATTGTACTTCAAGGATATTGCTGAAAAGGACTATCGTCCTTCAAGGATATCCCTGAAAAGGACTATCATCCTTCAAGGATGTGCCTGAAAAGGACTATTGTACTTCAAGGATATTGCTGAAAAGGACTATCGTCCTTTAAGGATATTCCTGAAAAGGACTATCGTCCTTCAAGGTTATTCCTGAATCGGACTATCGTCCTTCAAGGACATTCCCGAAAAGGACTATCGTCCTTCAAGGATATTCCTGAAAAGGACTATAATCCATCAAGGATGTACCTGAAAAGGACTATTGTTATTAAAGGATATTCCTGAAAAGGATTATCGTCCTTCAAGGATATTTCTGAAACGGACTATCGTCCTTCAAGGACATTCCTGAAAAGGACTATCGTCCTTTAAGGATATTCCTGAAAAGGACTATCATCCTTCAAGGATGTGCCTGAAAAGGACTATTGTAATTCAAGGATATTCCTGAAAAGGTCTATCGTCCATTAAGGATATTCCTGAAAAGGACTATCGTCCTTCAAGGATATTCCTGTAAAGGACTATCATCCTTCAAGGATGTGCCAGAAAAGGACTATTGTAATTCAAGTATATTCCTTAAAAGGACTTTCGTCCTTTAAGGATATTCCTGCAAAGGACTATCGTCTTTCAAGGATATTTCTTAAAAGGACTATCGTCCTACAAACATAGTCCTGAAAAGGACTATAGTCCTTCAAGGATATTCCTGAAAAGGACTCGTCCTTAAAGGTTTGTTCCTGAAAAGGTATATCGTCCATCAAAGATATTCCTGAAAAGGACTATTGTAATTCAAGGATGTTCCTGAAAAGGACTATCGTTCTTTAAGGATATTCCTGAAAAGGACTATCGTCCTTCAAGGACATTCCCGAAAAGGACTATCGTCCTTCAAGGATATTCCTGAAAAGGACTATAATCCATCAAGGATGTACCTGAAAAGGACTATTGTTATTAAAGGATATTCCTGAAAAGGATGATCGTCCTTCAAGGATATTTCTGAAACGGACTATCGTCCTTCAAGGACATTCCTGAAAAGGACTATCGTCCTTTAAGGATATTCCTGAAAAGGACTATCATCCTTCAAGGATGTGCCTGAAAAGGACTATTGTAATTCAAGGATATTCCTGAAAAGGTCTATCGTCCATCAAGGATATTCCTGAAAAGGACTATCGTCCTTCAAGGATATTCCTGTAAAGGACTATCATCCTTCAAGGATGTGCCAGAAAAGGACTATTGTAATTCAAGGATATTCCTTAAAAGGACTTTCGTCCTTTAAGGATATTCCTGCAAAGGACTATCGTCTTTCAAGGATATTTCTTAAAAGGACTATCGTCCTACAAACATAGTCCTGAATAGGACTATAGTCCTTCAAGGATATTCCTGAAAAGGACTCGTCCTTAAAGGTTTGTTCCTGAAAAGGTATATCGTCCATCAAAGATATTCCTGAAAAGGACTATGGTAATTCAAGGATGTTCCTGAAAAGGACTATCGTTCTTTAAGGATATTCCTGAAAAGGACTACCATCCTTCAAGGATGTGCCTGAAAAGGACTATTGTAATTCAAGGATATTCCTGAAATAGACTATCGTCCTTCAAGAATATTCCTGAATATCCATGAAGGACGATAGTCCTTTTCAGGAATATCCTTGAAGGACGATAGTCCTTTTCAGGTATATCCTTGAATTACAATAGTCCTGTTCAGGAATATCTTTAAAGGACGATAGTCCTTTTCAGGACAACGATTGAATAACGATAGTCTTTTTCAGGGATATCCTTGAAGGACGATAGTCCCTTTCAGGAATATACTTGAAGGACGAGTGTCCTTTTCAGGAATATCCTTGAATTACAATAGTCCTTTTCATGAACATCCTTGAAGGACGATAGTCCTTTTCAATAATATCCTTGATGGACGATAGTCCATTGCAGGAACATCCTTGAAGAACTATAGTCCTTTTCAGGACTATGTTTGTAGGACGATAGTCCTTTTAAGTAATATCCTTGGAAGATGATAGTCCTTTGAAGGAATACCCTTAAAGGACGATAGTCCTTTTCAGGTATATCCTTGAATTACAATAGTCCTGTTCAGGAATATCCTTAAAGGACGATAGTCCTTTTCAGGACAACGATTGCATAACGATAGTCTTTTTCAGGGATATCCTTGAAGGACGATAGTCCCTTTCAGGAATATACTTGAAGGACGAGTGTCCTTTTCAGGAATATCCTTGAATTACAATAGTCCTTTTCATGAACATCCTTGAAGGACGATAGTCCTTTTCAATAATATCCTTGAGGGACGATAGTCCATTGCAGGAACATCCTTGAAGAACTATAGTCCTTTTCAGGACTATGTTTGTAGGACGATAGTCCTTTTTAGTAATATCCTTGGAAGATGATAGTCCTTTGAAGGAATATCCTTGAAGGACGATAGTCCTTTTCAGGAATATCCTTGAATTACAGTAGTCCTGTTCAGGAATATCCTTAAAGGACGATAGTCCTTTTCAGGACTACGATTGAAGAACGATAGTCTTTTTCAGGAATTTTCTTGAAGGACGATAGTCCTTTTCAGTAATGTCCTAGAAGGACGATAGTCCGTTTCAGGAATATCCTTGAAGGACGATAGTCCTTTTCAGGAATATCCTTAAAGGACGATAGTCCTTTTCAGGACTACGATTGAAGAACGATAGCCTTTTTCAGGAATTTTCTTGAAGGACGATAGTCCTTTTCAGTAATGTCCTTGAAGGACGATAGTCCGTTTCAGGAATATCCTTGAAGGACGATAGTCCGTTTCAGGAATATCCTTAAAGGACGATAGTCCTTTTCAGGACAACAATGAAAGAACGATAGTCTTTTTCAAGGATATCCTTGAATTACAATAGTCCTTTTCAGGCACATCCATGAAGGATGATAGTCCTTTTCAGAAATATCCTTAAAGGACGATAGTCCTTTTCAGGAATATCCTTGAATTACATAGTCCTTTTCAGGCACATCCATAAAGGATGATAGTCCTTTTCAGAAATATCCTTAAAGGACGATAGTCCTTCTCAGGAATATCCTTGAATTACATAGTCCTTTTCAGGCACATCCATAAAGGATGATAGTCCTTTTCAGAAATATCCTTAAAGGACGATAGTCCTTCTCAGGAATATCCTTGAATTACAATAGTCCTTTTCAGGAATATCCTTGATGGACGATAGACCTTTTCAGGAACAAACCTTGAAGGACGAGTCCTTTTCAAGAATGTCCTTGAATCATAATAGTCCTTTTCAGGCACATCCATGAAGGATGATAGTCCTTTTCAGAAATATCCTTAAAGTACGATAGTCCTTTTCAGGAATATCCTTGAATTACATAGTCCTTTTCAGGCACATCCATGAAGGATGATAGTCCTTTTCAGAAATATCCTTAAAGGACGATAGTCCTTCTCAGGAATATCCTTGAATTACATAGTCCTTTTCAGGCACATCCATAAAGGATGATAGTCCTTTTCAGAAATATCCTTAAAGGACGATAGTCCTTCTCAGGAATATCCTTGAATTACAATAGTCCTTTTCAGGAATATCCTTGATGGACGATAGACCTTTTCAGGAACAAACCTTGAAGGACGAGTCCTTTTCAAGAATGTCCTTGAATCATAATAGTCCTTTTCAGGCACATCCATGAAGGATGATAGTCCTTTTTAGAAATATCCTTTAAGGACGATAGTCCTTTTCAGGAATATCCTTGAATTACAATAGTCCTTTTCAGGCACATCCATGAAGGATGATAGTTTTTTTCAGTAATATCCTTTAAGGACGATAGTCCTTTTCAGGAATATCCTTGAATTACAATATTCCTTTTAAGACACATCCTTGAAGGATAATAATCCTTTTCAGGAATATCCTAAAAGAACGATAGTCCTTTTCAGGAATATCCTTGAATTACAAAAGTCCTTTTTAGACACATCCATGGAGGATGATAGTCCTTTTCGGGAATATTATTCAAGGACGATAGTCCTTTTCAGGAATATCCTTGAATTACATAGTCCTTTTCAGGCACATTCATGAAGGATGATAGTCCTTTTCAGGAATATCCTAAAAGAACGATAGTCCTTTTCAGGAATATCCTTGAATTACAATAGTCCTTTTCAGGATTATCCTTGATGGACGATAGACCTTTTCAGGTATATCCTTGAAGGACTATTGTCACATTACTGACATTACTGAAAAGGACTATCGTCCTTCAAGAAAATTCCTGAAAAAGACTATCGTTCTTCAATCGTAGTCCTGAAAAGGACTATCGTCCTTTAAGGATATTCCTGAACAGGACTATCGTCCTTCAAGGTTATTCCTGAATCGGACTATCGTCCTTCAAGGACATTCCCGAAAAGGACTATCGTCCTTCAAGGATATTCCTGAAAAGGACTATAATCCATCAAGGATGTACCTGAAAAGGACTATTGTTATTAAAGGATATTCCTGAAAAGGATTATCGTCCTTCAAGGATATTTCTGAAACGGACTATCGTCCTTCAAGGACATTCCTGAAAAGGACTATCGTCCTTTAAGGATATTCCTGAAAAGGACTATCATCCTTCAAGGATGTGCCTGAAAAGGACTATTGTAATTCAAGGATATTCCTGAAAAGGTCTATCGTCCATCAAGGATATTCCTGAAAAGGACTATCGTCCTTCAAGGATATTCCTGTAAAGGACTATCATCCTTCAAGGATGTGCCAGAAAAGGACTATTGTAATTCAAGGATATTCCTTAAAAGGACTTTCGTCCTTTAAGGATATTCCTGCAAAGGACTATCGTCTTTCAAGGATATTTCTTAAAAGGACTATCGTCCTACAAACATAGTCCTGAAAAGGACTATAGTCCTTCAAGGATATTCCTGAAAAGGACTCGTCCTTAAAGGTTTGTTCCTGAAAAGGTATATCGTCCATCAAAGATATTCCTGAAAAGGACTATTGTAATTCAAGGATGTTCCTGAAAAGGACTATCGTTCTTTAAGGATATTCCTGAAAAGGACTATCGTCCTTCAAGGACATTCCCGAAAAGGACTATCGTCCTTCAAGGATATTCCTGAAAAGGACTATAATCCATCAAGGATGTACCTGAAAAGGACTATTGTTATTAAAGGATATTCCTGAAAAGGATTATCGTCCTTCAAGGATATTTCTGAAACGGACTATCGTCCTTCAAGGACATTCCTGAAAAGGACTATCGTCCTTTAAGGATATTCCTGAAAAGGACTATCATCCTTCAAGGATGTGCCTGAAAAGGACTATTGTAATTCAAGGATATTCCTGAAAAGGTCTATCGTCCATCAAGGATATTCCTGAAAAGGACTATCGTCCTTCAAGGATATTCCTGTAAAGGACTATCATCCTTCAAGGATGTGCCAGAAAAGGACTATTGTAATTCAAGGATATTCCTTAAAAGGACTTTCGTCCTTTAAGGATATTCCTGCAAAGGACTATCGTCTTTCAAGGATATTTCTTAAAAGGACTATCGTCCTACAAACATAGTCCTGAAAAGGACTATAGTCCTTCAAGGATATTCCTGAAAAGGACTCGTCCTTAAAGGTTTGTTCCTGAAAAGGTATATCGTCCATCAAAGATATTCCTGAAAAGGACTATTGTAATTCAAGGATGTTCCTGAAAAGGACTATCGTTCTTTAAGGATATTCCTGAAAAGGACTACCATCCTTCAAGGATGTGCCTGAAAAGGACTATTGTAATTCAAGGATATTCCTGAAATAGACTATCGTCCTTCAAGAATATTCCTGAATATCCATGAAGGACGATAGTCCTTTTCAGGAATATCCTTGAAGGACGATAGTCCTTTTCAGGTATATCCTTGAATTACAAAAGTCCTGTTCAGGAATATCTTTAAAGGACGATAGTCCTTTTCAGGACAACGATTGAATAACGATAGTCTTTTTCAGGGATATCCTCGAAGGACGATAGTCCCTTTCAGGAATATACTTGAAGGACGAGTGTCCTTTTCAGGAATATCCTTGAATTACAATAGTCCTTTTCATGAACATCCTTGAAGGACGATAGTCCTTTTCAATAATATCCTTGAGGGACGATAGTCCATTGCAGGAATATCCTTGAAGAACTATAGTCCTTTTCAGGACTATGTTTGTAGGACGATAGTCCTTTTAAGTAATATCCTTGGAAGATGATAGTCCTTTGAAGGAATACCCTTAAAGGACGATAGTCCTTTTCAGGTATATCCTTGAATTACAATAGTCCTGTTCAGGAATATCCTTAAAGGACGATAGTCCTTTTCAGGACAACGATTGAATAACGATAGTCTTTTTCAGGGATATCCTTGAAGGACGATAGTCCCTTTCAGGAATATACTTGAAGGACGAGTGTCCTTTTCAGGAATATCCTTGAATTACAATAGTCCTTTTCATGAACATCCTTGAAGGACGATAGTCCTTTTCAATAATATCCTTGAGGGACGATAGTCCATTGCAGGAATATCCTTGAAGGACTATAGTCCTTTTCAGGACTATGTTTGTAGGACGATAGTCCTTTTTAGTAATATCCTTGGAAGATGATAGTCCTTTGAAGGAATATCCTTGAAGGACGATAGTTCTTTTCAGGAATATCCTTGAATTACAGTAGTCCTGTTCAGGAATATCCTTAAAGGACGATAGTCCTTTTCAGGACTACGATTGAAGAACGATAGTCTTTTTCAGGAATTTTCTTGAAGGACGATAGTCCTTTTCAATAATGTCCTTGAAGGACGATAGTCCGTTTCAGGAATATCCTTGAAGGATGATAGTCCTTTTCAGGAATATCCTTAAAGGACGATAGTCCTTTTCAGGACTACGATTGAAGAACGATAGCCTTTTTCAGGAATTTTCTTGAAGGACGATAGTCCTTTTCAGTAATGTCCTTGAAGGACGATAGTCCGTTTCAGGAATATCCTTGAAGGACGATAGTCCTTTTCAGGAATATCCTTAAAGGACGATAGTCCTTTTCAGGACAACAATGAAAGAACGGTAGTCTTTTTCAGGGATATCCTTGAATTACAATAGTCCTTTTCAGGCACATCCATGAAGGATGATAGTCCTTTTCAGAAATATCCTTAAAGGACGATAGTCCTTTTCAGGAATATCCTTGAATTACATAGTCTTTTTCAGGCACATCCATAAAGGATGATAGTCCTTTTCAGAAATATCCTTAAAGGACGATAGTCCTTCTCAGGAATATCCTTGAATTACATAGTCCTTTTCAGGCACATCCATGAAGGATGATAGTTTTTTTCAGTAATATCCTTAAAGGACTATACTCCTTTTCAGGAATATCCTTGAATTACAATAGTCCTTTTCAGGAATATCCTTGATGGACGATAGACCTTTTCAGGAACAAACCTTGAAGTACGAGTCCTTTTCAAGAATGTTCTTGAATCATAATAGTCCTTTTCAGGCACATCCATGAAGGATGATAGTCCTTTTCAGAAATATCCTTAAAGGACGATAGTCCTTCTCAGGAATATCCTTGAATTACAATAGTCCTTTTCAGGCACATCCATGGAGGATGATAGTCCTTTTCAGAAATATCCTTAAAGGACGATAGTCCTTTTCAGGAATATCCTTGAAGGACGATAGTCCTTTTCAGGTATATCCTTGAATTACAATAGTCCTGTTCAGGAATATCTTTAAAGGACGATAGTCCTTTTCAGGACAACGATTGAATAACGATAGTCTTTTTCAGGGATATCCTTGAAGGACTATAGTCCCTTTCAGGAATATACTTGAAGGACGAGTGTCCTTTTCAGGAATATCCTTGAATTACAATAGTCCTTTTCATGAACATCCTTGAAGGACGATAGTCCTTTTCAATAATATCCTTGAGGGACGATAGTCCATTGCAGGAATATCCTTGAAGAACTATAGTCCTTTTCAGGACTATGTTTGTAGGACGATAGTCCTTTTTAGTAATATCATAAGAAGATGATAGTCCTTTGAAGGAATATCAGGAATATCCTTGAATTACAGTAGTCCTGTTCAGGAATATCCTTAAAGGACGATAGTCCTTTTCAGGACTACGATTGAAGAACGATAGTCTTTTTCAGGAATTTTCTTGAAGGACGATAGTCCTTTTCAGTAATGTCCTTGAAGGACGATAGTCCGTTTCAGGAATATCCTTGAAGGACGATAGTCCTTTTCAGGAATATCCTTAAAGGATGATAGTCCTTTTCAGAAATATCCTTAAAGTACGATAGTCCTTTTCAGGAATATCCTTGAATTACATAGTCCTTTTCAGGCACATCCATGAAGGATGATAGTCCTTTTCAGAAATATCCTTAAAGGACGATAGTCCTTCTCAGGAATATCCTTGAATTACAATAGTCCTTTTCAGGCACATCCATGGAGGATGATAGTTTTTTTCAGTAATATCCTTTAAGGACGATAGTCCTTTTCAGGAATATCCTTGAATTACAATAGTCCTTTTCAGGCACATCCATGAAGGATGATTGTTTTTTTCAGTAATATCCTTTAAGGACGATAGTCCTTTTCAGGAATATCCTTGAATTACAATATTCCTTTTAAGACACATCCTTGAAGGATAATAATCCTTTTCAGGAATATCCTAAAAGAACGATAGTCCTTTTCAGGAATATCCTTGAATTACAAAAGTCCTTTTTAGACACATCCATGGAGGATGATAGTCCTTTTCGGGAATATCCTTCAAGGACGATAGTCCTTTTCAGGAATATCCTTGAATTACATAGTCCTTTTCAGGCACATTCATGAAGGATGATAGTCCTTTTCAGGAATATCCTAAAAGAACGATAGTCCTTTTCAGGAATATCCTTGAATTACAAAAGTCCTTTTTAGACACATCCATGGAGGATGATAGTCCTTTTCGGGAATATCCTTCAAGGACGATAGTCCTTTTCAGGAATATCCTTGAATTACATAGTCCTTTTCAGGCACATTCAGGAACAAACCTTTAAGGACGAGTCCTTTTCAGGAATATCCTTGAAGGACTATAGTCCTTTTCAGGACTATGTTTGTAGGACGATAGTCCTTTTAAGAAATATCCTTGAAAGACGATAGTCCTTTGCAGGAATATCCTTAAAGGACGAAAGTCCTTTTAAGGAATATCCTTGAATTACAATAGTCCTTTTCTGGCACATCCTTGAAGGATGATAGTCCTTTACAGGAATATCCTTGAAGGACGATAGTCCTTTTCAGGAATATCCTTGATGGACGATAGACCTTTTCAGGAATATCCTTGAATTACAATAGTCCTTTTCAGGCACATCCTTGAAGGATGATAGTCCTTTTCAGGAATATCCTTAAAGGACGATAGTCCTTTTCAGGAATGTCCTTGAAGGACGATAGTCCGTTTCAGAAATATCCTTGAAGGACGATAATCCTTTTCAGGAATATCCTTTAATAACAATAGCCCTTTTCAGGTACATCCTTGATGGATTATAGTCCTTTTCAAGAATATCCTTGAAGGACGATAGTCCTTTTCGGGAATGTCCTTGAAGGACGATAGTCCGATTCAGGAATAACCTTGAAGGACGATAGTCCTTTTCAGGAATATCCTTAAAGGACGATAGTCCTTTTCAGCAATATCCTTGAAGTACAATAGTCCTTTTCAGGCACATCCTTGAAGGATGATAGTCCTTTTCAGGGATATCCTTGAAGGACGATAGTCCTTTTCAGCAATATCCTTGAAGTACAATAGTCCTTTTCAGGCACATCCATAAAGGATGATAGTCCTTTTCAGAAATATCCTTAAAGGACGATAGTCCTTTTCAGGAATATCCTTGAATTACAATATTCCTTTTCAGACACATCCTTGAAGGATAATAATCCTTTTCAGGAATATCCTAAAAGAACGATAGTCCTTTTCAGGAATATCCTTGAATTACAAAAGTCCTTTTTAGACACATCCATGGAGGATGATAGTCCTTTTCGGGAATATCCTTCAAGGACGATAGTCCTTTTCAGGAATATCCTTGAATTACATAGTCCTTTTCAGGCACATTCATGAAGGATGATAGTCCTTTTCAGGAATATCCTAAAAGAACGATAGTCATTTTCAGGAATATCCTTGAATTACAATAGTCCTTTTCAGGAATATCCTTGATGGACGATAGACCTTTTCAGGTATATCCTTGAAGGACTATTGTCCTTTTCAGGACTATGTTTGTAGGACGATAGTCCTTTTAAGAAATTTCCTTGAAAGACGATAGTCCTTTGCAGGAATATCCTTAAAGGACGAAAGTCCTTTTCAGGAATATCCTTGAATTACAATAGTCCTTTTCAGGCACATACTTGAAGGATGATAGTTTTTTTCAGTAATATCTTTAAAGTACGATAGTCCTTTTCAGGAATATCCTTGAATTATAATAGTCCTTTTCAGGCACATCCATAAAGGATGATAGTCTTTTTCAGTAATATCCTTAAAGTACGATAGTCCTTTTCAGTAATATCCTTGAATTATAATAGTCCTTTTCAGGAACAAACCTTGAAGGACGAGTCCTTTTCAGCAATATCCTTGAATTTTAATAGTCCTTTTCAGGCACATCTATAAAGGATGATAGTTTTTTTCAGTAATATCCTTTAAGGATGATAGTCCTTTTCAGGACAACAATTAAAGAACGATAGTCTTTTTCAGGGATATCCTTGAAGGACGATAGTCCTCTTCAGGACTATGTTTGTAGGACGATAGTCCTTTTCTGGAATATCCTTCAAGGACGAAAGTCCTTTTTTAGGAATATCCTTCAGGGACGATAGTCCTTTTCAGGAATATCCTTGAATTACATAGTCCTTTTCAGGCACATCCATGAAGGATGATAGTCCTTTTCAGAAATATCCTTAAAGGACGATAGTCCTTCTCAGGAATATCCTTGAATTACAATAGTCCTTTTCAGGCACATCCATGAAGGATGATAGTCTTTTTCAGTAATATCCTTAAAGTACGATAGTCCTTTTCAGGAATATCCTTGAATTACATAGTCCTTTTCAGGCACATCCATGAAGGATGATAGTCCTTTTCAGAAATATCCTAAAAGAACGATAGTCCTTTTCAGGAATATCCTTGAATTACAATAGTCCTTTTCAGGCACATCCATGAAGGATGATAGTTTTTTTCAGTAATATCCTTTAAGGACGATAGTCCTTTTCAGGAATATCCTTGAATTACAATAGTCCTTTTCAGGAATATCCTTGAATTACAATAGTCCTTTTCAGGAATATCCTTGAATTACAATAGTCCTTTTCAGGCACATCCATGAAGGATGATAGTTTTTTTCAGTAATATCCTTTAAGGACGATAGTCCTTTTCAGGAATATCCTTGAATTACAAAAGTCCTTTTTAGACACATCCATGGAGGATGATAGTCCTTTTCGGGAATATCCTTCAAGGACGATAGTCCTTTTCAGGAATATCCTTGAATTACATAGTCCTTTTCAGGCACATTCATGAAGGATGATAGTCCTTTTCAGGAATATCCTAAAAGAACGATAGTCCTTTTCAGGAATATCCTTGAATTACAATAGTACTTTTCAGGAATATCCTTGATGGACGATAGACCTTTTCAGGTATATCCTTGAAGGACTATTGTCCTTTTCAGGACTATGTTTGTAGGACGATAGTCCTTTTAAGAAATTTCCTTGAAAGACGATAGTCCTTTGCAGGAATATCCTTAAAGGACGAAAGTCCTTTTCAGGAATATCCTTGAATTACAATAGTCCTTTTCAGGCACATCCTTGAAGGATGATAGTCCTTTTCAGGAATATCCTTATAGAACGATAGTCCTTTTCAGGAATATCCTTGAATTACAATAGTCCTTCTCAGGCACATCCATGAAGTATGATAGTCCTTTTCAGGAATATCCTTCAAGGAAGATAGTCCTTTTCAGTAATATCCTTGAATTATAATAGTCCTTTTCAGGAACAAACCTTGAAGGACGAGTCCTTTTCAGCAATATCCTTGAATTTTAATAGTCCTTTTCAGGCACATCTATAAAGGATGATAGTTTTTTTCAGTAATATCCTTTAAGGATGATAGTCCTTTTCAGGACAACAATTAAAGAACGATAGTCTTTTTCAGGGATATCCTTGAAGGACGATAGTCCTCTTCAGGACTATGTTTGTAGGACGATAGTCCTTTTCTGGAATATCCTTCAAGGACGAAAGTCCATTTTTAGGAATATCCTTCAGGGACGATAGTCCTTTTCAGGAATATCCTTAAATTACAATAGTCCTTTTCAAGAATATCCTTAAAAGACGATAATCCTTTTCAGGACGACGATTCAAGAACGATAGTCTTTTTCAGGGATATCCTTGAAGGATGATAGTCCTTTTCAGGAATATCCTTGAAGGACGATTGTCCTTTTCAGGAATATCCTTGATGGACGATAGACCTTTTCAGGAATATCCTTGAATTACAATAGTCCTTTTCAGGCACATCCTTGAAGGATGATAGTTTTTTTCAGGAATATCCTTAAAGGACGATAGTCCTTTTCAGGAATATCCTTGATGGACGATAGACCTTTTCAGGTATATCCTTGAAGGACTATTGTCCTTTTCAGGACTATGTTTGTAGGACGATAGTCCTTTTAAGAAATTTCCTTGAAAGACGATAGTCCTTTGCAGGAATATCCTTAAAGGACGAAAGTCCTTTTCAGGAATATCCTTGAATTACAATAGTCCTTTTCAGGCACATCCTTGAAGGATGATAGTCCTTTTCAGGAATATCCTTATAGAACGATAGTCCTTTTCAGGAATGTACTTGAAGGACGATAGTCCGTTTCAGAAATATCCTTGAAGGACGATAATCCTTCTCAGGAATATCCTTGAATAACAATAGTCCTTTTCATGAACATCCTTAAAGGACGATAGTCCTTTTCAATAATATCCTTGAGGGACGATAATCCTTTGCAGGAATATCCTTACAGGACTACGTTTGAAGGACGATAGTCCTTTTCAGTAACATCCTTGAAGGACTATAGTCCTTTTCAGGACTATGTTTGTAGGACGATAGTCCTTTTAATTAATATCCTTGGAAGACGACAGTCGTTTGCAGGAATATCCTAGAAGGACGATAGTCCATTTCAGGAATATCCTTCAAGGACGAAAGTCCTTTTCAGGAATATCCTTGAATTACAATAGTCCTTTTCAGGCACATCCTTGAAGGATGATAGTCCTTTTTAGTAATATCCTTGAAGGAATATAGTCCTTTTCAGGAAAATCCTTAAAGAACGATAGTCCTTTTTAGGAATATCCTTGAAGGACGATAGTCCTTTTCAGGACTACGATTGAAGAACGATAGTCTTTTTCAGGAATGTCCTTGAAAGACGATAGTCCTTTTCAGGACTATCATTGAAGGACGAAAGTCCTTTTCAGGAAAATCCTTGAAGGACGAGTCCTTTTTAGGAATATCTTTGAAGGACGACAGTCCTTTTCAGGAATGTCCTTGAATTACAATAGTCCTTTTCAGGCACATCCATAAAGGATGATAGTTTTTTTCATTAATATCCCTTAAGGACGATAGTCCTTTTCAGGAATATCCTTGAATTACAATAGTCCTTTTCAGGCACATCCATGAAGGATGATAGTCCTTTTCAGGAATATCCTTGAAGGACGATAGACCTTTTCAGGAATATCCTTGATGGACGATAGACCTTTTCAGGAACAAACCTTGAAGGACGAGTCCTTTTCAGTACTATGTTTGTAGGACGATAGTCCTTTTAAGAAATATCCTTGAAAGACGATAGTCCTTTGCAGGAATATCCTTGAATTACAATAGTCCATTTCAGGAGTATCCTTCAAGGACGAAAGTCCTTTTCAGGAATATCCTTGAATTACAATAGTCCTTTTCAGGCACATCCTTGAAGGATGATAGTCCTTTTTAGGGAAATCCTTGAAATACGATAGTCCTCTTCAGGACTATGTTTGTAGGACGATAGTCCTTTTCAGGGATATCCTTGAAGGACAAAAGTCCTTTTCAGGAATATCCTAGAAGGACGATAGTCCATTTCAAGAATATCCTTCAAGGACGAAAGTCCTTTTCAGGAATATCCTTGAATTAAAATAGTCCTTTTCAGGCACATCCTTGAAGGATGATAGTCCTTTTTAGTAATATCCTTGAAGGAATATAGTCCTTTTCAGGAAAATCCTTAAAGAACGATAGTCCTTTTTAGGAATATCCTTGAAGGACGATAGTCCTTTTCAGGACTACGATTGAAGAACGATAGTCTTTTTCAGGAATGTCCTTGAAAGACGATAGTCCTTCTCAGGAATATCGTTGAAGGACGAAAGTCCTTTTCAGGAAAATCCTTGAAGGACGAGTCCTTTTTAGGAATATCTTTGAAGGACGACAGTCCTTTTCAGGAATGTCCTTGAATTACAATAGTCCTTTTCAGGCACATCCATAAAGGATGATAGTTTTTTTCATTAATATCCCTTAAGGACGATAGTCCTTTTCAGGAATATCCTTGAATTACAATAGTCCTTTTCAGGCACATCCATGAAGGATGATAGTCCTTTTCAGGAATATCCTTAAAGAACGACAGTCCTTTTCAGGAATATCCTTGATGGACGATAGACCTTTTCAGGAACAAACCTTGAAGGACGAGTCCTTTTCAGGACTATGTTTGTAGGACGATAGTCCTTTTAAGAAATATCCTTGAAAGACGATAGTCCTTTGCAGGAATATCCTTGAATTACAATAGTTCTTGACAGGAATATCCTTAAAGGACGATAGTTCTTTGCAGGACTACGATTGAAGAACGATAGTCCTTTTTAGGAATATACTTGAATTACAATAGTCCTTGTCAGGAATATCCTTGATGGACGATATACCTTTTCAGGAACAAACCTTAAAGGACGAGTCCTTTTCAGGAATATCCTTGAAGGATTGTAGTCCTTTTCAGGACTATGTTTATAGGACGATAGTCCTTTTAAGAAATATCCTTGAAAGACGATAGTCTTTTGCAGGAATATCCTTAAAGGACATAAGTCCTTTTAAGGAATATCCTTGAATTACAATAGTCCTTTTCAGACACATCCTTGAAGGATGATAGTCCTTTACAGGAATATCCTTGAAGGACAATAGTCCTTTTCAGGAATATCCTTGATGGACGATAGACCTTTTCAGGAATATCCTTGAATTACAATAGTCCTTTTCAGGCACATCCTTGAAGGATGATAGTCCTTTTCAGGAATATCCTTGAAGGACGATAGTCCTTTTCAGGAATATCCTTGAATTACAATAGTCCTTTTCAGGCACATCCTTGAAGGATTATAGTCCTATTCAGGAATATCCTAGAGGGACGATAGTCCTTTTCAGGAATGTCCTTGAAGGACAATAGTCTTTTTAAAGACTACCTTTGAAGGACGATAGTCTTTTTCAGGAATATCCTTAAGGGACGATAGTCCTTTTCAGGAATATCCTTATAGGACGATAGTCCTTTTCAGGCACATCCTTGAAGGACGATAGTCCGTTTCAGGAATATCCTTGAAGGACGATAGTCCTTTTCAGAAATATCCTTAAAGGAGAATAGTCATTTTCAGGCACATCCTTGAATTACAATAGTCCTTTTCAGGAATATCCTTAAAAGACGATAGTCCTTTTCAGGACGACGATTGAAGAAAGATAGTCTTTTTTCAGGGATATCCTAGAATTACAATAGTCCTTTTATGGACTACGTTTGAAGGACGTTAGTCCATTTCAGGAATATCCTTCAAGGACGAAAGTCCTTTTCAGGAATATCCTTGAATTACAATAGTCCTTTTCAGGCACATCCTTGAAGGATGATAGTCCTTTTTAGGGAAATCCTTGAAATACGATAGTCCTCTTCAGGACTATGTTTGTAGGACGATAGTCCTTTTCAGGGATATCCTTGAAGGACAAAAGTCCTTTTCAGGAATATCCTAGAAGGACGATAGTCCATTTCAAGAATATCCTTCAAGGACGAAAGTCCTTTTCAGGAATATCCTTGAATTACAATAGTCCTTTTCAGGCACATCCTTGAAGGATGATAGTCCTTTTTAGTAATATCCTTGAAGGAATATAGTCCTTTTCAGGAAAATCCTTGAAGAACGATAGTCCTTTTTAGGAATATCCTTGAAGGACGATAGTCCTTTTCAGGACTACGATTGAAGAACGATAGTCTTTTTCAGGAATGTCCTTGAAAGACGATAGTCCTTCTCAGGAATATCGTTGAAGGACGAAAGTCCTTTTCAGGAAAATCCTTGAAGGACGAGTCCTTTTTAGGAATATCTTTGAAGGACGACAGTCCTTTTCAGGAATGTCCTTGAATTACAATAGTCCTTTTCAGGCACATCCATAAAGGATGATAGTTTTTTTCATTAATATCCCTTAAGGACGATAGTCCTTTTCAGGAATATCCTTGAATTACAATAGTCCTTTTCAGGCACATCCATGAAGGATGATAGTCCTTTTCAGGAATATCCTTGAAGGACGATAGAACTTTTCAGGAATATCCTTGATGGACGATAGACCTTTTCAGGAACAAACCTTGAAGGACGAGTCCTTTTCAGGACTATGTTTGTAGGACGATAGTCCTTTTAAGAAATATCCTTGAAAGACGATAGTCCTTTGCAGGAATATCCTTGAATTACAATAGTTCTTGACAGGAATATCCTTAAAGGACGATAGTTCTTTGCAGGACTACGATTGAAGAACGATAGTCCTTTTTAGGAATATACTTGAATTACAATAGTCCTTGTCAGGAATATCCTTGATGGACGATATACCTTTTCAGGAACAAACCTTAAAGGACGAGTCCTTTTCAGGAATATCCTTGAAGGATTGTAGTCCTTTTCAGGACTATGTTTATAGGACGATAGTCCTTTTAAGAAATATCCTTGAAAGACGATAGTCTTTTGCAGGAATATCCTTAAAGGACGAAAGTCCTTTTAAGGAATATCCTTGAATTACAATAGTCCTTTTCAGACACATCCTTGAAGGATGATAGTCCTTTACAGGAATATCCTTGAAGGACAATAGTCCTTTTCAGGAATATCCTTGATGGACGATAGACCTTTTCAGGAATATCCTTGAATTACAATAGTCCTTTTCAGGCACATCCTTGAAGGATGATAGTCCTTTTCAGGAATATCCTTGAAGGACGATAGTCCTTTTCAGGAATATCCTTGAATTACAATAGTCCTTTTCAGGCACATCCTTGAAGGATGATAGTCCTATTCAGGAATATCCTAGAGGGACGATAGTCCTTTTCAGGAATGTCCTTGAAGGACAATAGTCTTTTTAAAGACTACCTTTGAAGGACGATAGTCTTTTTCAGGAATATCCTTAAGGGACGATAGTCCTTTTCAGGAATATCCTTATAGGACGATAGTCCTTTTCAGGCACATCCTTGAAGGACGATAGTCCGTTTCAGGAATATCCTTGAAGGACGATAGTCCTTTTCAGAAATATCCTTAAAGGAGAATAGTCATTTTCAGGCACATCCTTGAATTACAATAGTCCTTTTCAGGAATATCCTTAAAAGACGATAGTCCTTTTCAGGACGACGATTGAAGAAAGATAGTCTTTTTTCAGGGATATCCTAGAATTACAATAGTCCTTTTATGGACTACGTTTGAAGGACGTTAGTCCTTTTCAGGAATATCCTTGAATTACAATAGTCCTTTTCAGGTACATCCTTGAAGGATTATAGTCCTTTTCAGGAATATCCTTGAAGGACGATAGTCCTTTTCGGGAATGTCCTTGAAGGACGATAGTCCGATTCAGGAATAACCTTGAAGGACGATAGTCCTTTTCAGGAATATCCTTAAAGGAAGATAGTCCTTTTCAGCAATATCCTTGAAGTACAATAGTCCTTTTCAGGCACATCCTTGAAGGATGATAGTCCTTTTCAGGGATATCCTTGAAGGACGATAGTCCTTTTCAGCAATATCCTTGAAGTACAATAGTCCTTTTCAGGAATGTCCTTGAGGGACGATAGTCCGTTTCAGGAATAACCTTGAAGGACGATAGTCCTTTTCGGGAATATCCTTAAAGGACGATAGTCCTTTTCAGGAATATCCTTGATGGACGATATACCTTTTCAGGAACAAACCTTAAAGGACGAGTCCATTTCAGGAATATCCTTGAAGGACTATAGTCCTTTTCAGGACTATGTTTGTAGGACGATAGTCCTTTTAAGAAATATACTTTAAAGACGATAGTCCTTTGCAGGAATATCCTTAAAGGACGAAAGTCCTTTTAAGGAATATCCTTGAATTACAATAGTCCTTTTCAGGCACATCCTTGAAGGATGATAGTCCTTTACAGGAATATCCTTGAAGGACGATAGTCTTTTTCAGGAATATCCTTGATGGACGATAGACCTTTTCAGGAATATCCTTGAATTACAATAGTCCTTTTCAGGCACATCCTTGAAGGATGATAGTCCTTTTCAGGAATATCCTTGAAGGACGATAGTCCTTTTCAGGAATATCCTTGATGGACGATAGACCTTTTCAGGAATATCCTTAAATTACAATAGTCCTTTTCAGGCACATCCTTGAAGGATGATAGTCCTTTTCAGGAATATCCTTAAAGGACGATAGTCCTTTTCAGGAATATCCTTAAAGGACGAAAGTCCTTTTCAGGAATGTCCTTGAAGGACGATAGTCCGTTTCAGAAATATCCTTGAAGGACGATAATCCTTTTCAGGAATATCCTTTAATAACAATAGTCCTTTTCAGGTACATCCTTGAAGGATTATAGTCCTTTTCAGGAATATCCTTGAAGGACGATAGTCCTTTTCGGGAATGTCCTTGAAGGACGATAGTCCGATTCAGGAATAACCTTGAAGGACGATAGTCCTTTTCAGGAATATCCTTAAAGGACGATAGTCCTTTCCAGCAATATCCTTGAAGTACAATAGTCGTTTTCAGGCACATCCTTGAAGGATGATAGTCCTTTTCAGGGATATCCTTGAAGGACGATAGTCCTTTTCAGCAATATCCTTGAAGTACAATAGTCCTTTTCAGGAATGTCCTTGAGGGACGATAGTCCGTTTCAGGAATAACCTTGAAGGACGAAAGTCCTTTTCGGGAATATCCTTAAAGGACGATAGTCCTTTTCAGGAATATCCTTGATGGACGATATACCTTTTCAGGAACAAACCTTAAAGGACGAGTCCATTTCAGGAATATCCTTGAAGGACTATAGTCCTTTTCAGGACTATGTTTGTAGGACGATAGTCCTTTTAAGAAATATCCTTTAAAGACGATAGTCCGTTGCAGGAATATCCTTAAAGGACGAAAGTCCTTTTAAGGAATATCCTTGAATTACAATAGTCCTTTTCAGGCACATCCTTGAAGGATGATAGTCCTTTACAGGAATATCCTTGAAGGACGATAGTCCTTTTCAGGAATATCCTTGATGGACGATAGACCTTTTCAGGAATGTCCTTGAATTACAATAGTCCTTTTCAGGCACATCCTTGAAGGATGTTAGTCCTTTACAGGAATATCCTTGAAGGACGATAGTCCTTTTCAGGAATGTCCTTGAATTACAATAGTCCTTACGATAGTCTTTTTCAGGAATATTCTTGAAGGACGATAGTCCTTTTCAGGAATGTCCTTGAAGGATGATAGTCCGTTTCAGGAATATCCTTGAAAGACGATAGTCGTTTTCAGGAATGTCCTTGAAGGACGATAGTCCGTTTCAGGAATATCCTTGAAGGACGATAGTCCTTTTCAGGAATATCCTTCAAGGACGAAAGTCCTTTTCAGGAATATCCTTTAGGGACGTAAGTCCTTTTCAAGAATATCCTTAAATTACAATAGTCCTTTTCAGGAATATCCTTTAGGGACGAAAGTCCTTTTCAAGAATATCCTTAAATTACAATAGTCCTTTTCAGGCACATCCATGAAGGATGATAGTCCTTTTCAGGAATATCCTTAAAGAACGATAGTCCTTTTCAGGAATATCCTTGATGGACGATAGACCTTTTCAGGAACAAACCTTGAAGGACGAGTCCTTTTCAGGACTATGTTTGTAGGACGATAGTCCTTTTAAGAAATATCCTTCAAGGACGAAAGTCCTTTTCAGGAATATCCTTGAATTACAATAGTCCTTTTCAGGCACATCCTTGAAGGATGATAGTCCTTTTTAGGGAAATCCTTGAAATACGATAGTCCACTTCAGGACTATGTTTGTAGGACGATAGTCCTTTTCAGGGATATCCTTGAAGGACGAAAGTCCCTTTCAGGAATATCCTAGAAGGACGATAGTCCATTTCAAGAATATCCTTCAAGGACGAAAGTCCTTTTCAGGAATATCCTTGAATTACAATAGTCCTTTTCAGGCACATCCTTGAAGGATGATAGTCCTTTTTAGTAATATCCTTGAAGGAATATAGTCCTTTTCAGGAAAATCCTTAAAGAACGATAGTCCTTTTTAGGAATATCCTTGAAGGACGATAGTCCTTTTCAGGACTACGATTGAAGAACGATAGTCTTTTTCAGGAATGTCCTTGAAAGACGATAGTCCTTTTCAGGAATATCGTTGAAGGACGAAAGTCCTTTTCAGGAAAATCCTTGAAGGACGAGTCCTTTTTAGGAATATCTTTGAAGGACGACAGTCCTTTTCAGGAATGTCCTTGAATTACAATAGTCCTTTTCAGGCACTTCCATAAAGGATGATAGTTTTTTTCATTAATATCCCTTAAGGACGATAGTCCTTTTCAGGAATATCCTAGAATTACAATAGTCCTTTTCAGGCACATCCATGAAGGATGATAGTCCTTTTTAGGAATATCCTTAAAGAACGATAGTCCTTTTCAGGAATATCCTTGATGGACGATAGACCTTTTCAGGAACAAACCTTGAAGGACGAGTCCTTTTCAGGACTATGTTTGTAGGACGATAGTCCTTTTAAGAAATATCCTTGAAAGACGATAGTCCTTTGCAGGAATATCCTTGAATTACAATAGTCCTTGTCAGGAATATCCTTAAAGGACGATAGTCCTTTGCAGGACTACGATTGAAGAACGATAGTCCTTTTTAGGAATATACTTGAATTACAATAGTCCTTGTCAGGAATATCCTTGATTGACGATATACCTTTTCAGGAACAAACCTTAAAGGACGAGTCCTTTTCAGGAATATCCTTGAAGGATTATAGTCCTTTTCAGGACTATGTTTATAGGACGATAGTCCTTTTAAGAAATATCCTTGAAAGACGATAGTCTTTTGCAGGAATATCCTTAAAGGACGAAAGTCCTTTTAAGGAATATCCTTGAATTACAATAGTCCTTTTCAGACACATCCTTGAAGGATGATAGTCCTTTACAGGAATATCCTTGAAGGACAATAGTCCTTTTCAGGAATATCCTTGATGGACGATAGACCTTTTCAGGAATATCCTTGAATTACAATAGTCCTTTTCAGGCACATCCTTGAAGGATGATAGTCCTTTTCAGGAATATCCTTGAAGGACGATAGTCCTTTTCAGGAATATCCTTGAATTACAATAGTCCTTTTCAGGCACATCCTTGAAGGATGATAGTCCTATTCAGGAATATCCTAGAGGGACGAAAGTCTTTTTCTAGAATATCCTTAAGGGACGATAGTCCTTTTCAGGAATATCCTTATAGGACGATAGTCCTTTTCAGGCACATCCTTGAAGGACGATAGTCCGTTTCAGGAATATCCTTGAAGGACGATAGTCCTTTTCAGAAATATCCTTAAAGGAGAATAGTCATTTTCAGGCACATCCATGAATTAATAGTCCTTTTCAGGAATATCCTTAAAAGACGATAGTCCTTTTCAGGACGACGATTGAAGAAAGATAGTCTTTTTTCAGGGATATCCTAGAATTACAATAGTCCTTTTATGGACTACGTTTGAAGGACGTTAGTCCTTTTCAGGAATATCCTTGAAGGACGATAGTCCTTTTCAGGCACATCCTTGAAGGACGATAGTCCGTTTCAGGAATATCCTTGAAGGACGATAGTCCTTTTCAGAAATATCCTTAAAGGAGAATAGTCATTTTCAGGCACATCCTTGAATTAATAGTCCTTTTCAGGAATATCCTTAAAAGACGATAGTCCTTTTCAGGACGACGATTGAAGAAAGATAGTCTTTTTTCAGGGATATCCTAGAATTACAATAGTCCTTTTATGGACTACGTTTGAAGGACGTTAGTCCTTTTCAGGAATATCCTTGAAGGACGATAGTCCGATTCAGGAATAACCTTGAAGGACGATAGTCCTTTTCAGGAATATTCTTAAAGGACGATAGTCCTTTTCAGCAATATCCTTGAAGTACAATAGTCCTTTTCAGGCACATCCTTGAAGGATGATAGTCCTTTTCAGGGATATCCTTGAAGGACGATAGTCCTTTTCAGCAATATCCTTGAAGTACAATAGTCCTTTTCAGGAATGTCCTTGAGGGACGATAGTCCGTTTCAGGAATAACCTTGAAGGACGATAGTCCTTTTCGGGAATATCCTTAAAGGACGATAGTCCTTTTCAGGAATATCCTTGATGGACGATATACCTTTTCAGGAACAAACCTTAAAGGACGAGTCCATTTCAGGAATATCCTTGAAGGACTATAGTCCTTTTCAGGACTATGTTTGTAGGACGATAGTCCTTTTAAGAAATATCCTTTAAAGACGATAGTCCTTTGCAGGAATATCCTTAAAGGACGAAAGTCCTTTTAAGGAATATCCTTGAATTACAATAGTCCTTTTCAGGCACATCCTTGAAGGATGATAGTCCTTTACAGGAATATCCTTGAAGGACGATAGTCCTTTTCAGGAATATCCTTGATGGATGATAGACCTTTTCAGGAATATCCTTGAATTACAATAGTCCTTTTCAGGCACATCCTTGAAGGATGATAGTCCTTTTCAGGAATATCCTTGAAGGACGATAGTCCTTTTCAGGAATATCCTTGATGGACGATAGACCTTTTCAGGAATATCCTTGAATTACAATAGTCCTTTTCAGGCACATCCTTGAATGATGATAGTCCTTTTCAGGAATATCCTTAAAGGACGATAGTCCTTTTCAGGAATATCCTTAAAGGACGAAAGTCCTTTTCAGGAATGTCCTTGAAGGACGATAGTCCGTTTCAGAAATATCCTTGAAGGACGATAATCCTTTTCAGGAATATCCTTTAATAACAATAGTCCTTTTCAGGTACATCCTTGAAGGATTATAGTCCTTTTCAGGAATATCCTTGAAGGACGATAGTCCTTTTCGGGAATGTCCTTGAAGGACGATAGTCCGATTCAGGAATAACCTTGAAGGACGATAGTCCTTTTCAGGAATATCCTTAAAGGACGATAGTCCATTCCAGCAATATCCTTGAAGTACAATAGTCCTTTTCAGGCACATCCTTGAAGGATGATAGTCCTTTTCAGGGATATCCTTGAAGGACGATAGTCCTTTTCAGCAATATCCTTGAAGTACAATAGTCCTTTTCAGGAATGTCCTTGAGGGACGATAGTCCGTTTCAGGAATAACCTTGAAGGACGATAGTCCTTTTCGGGAATATCCTTAAAGGACGATAGTCCTTTTCAGGAATATCCTTGATGGACGATATACCTTTTCAGGAACAAACCTTAAAGGACGAGTCCATTTCAGGAATATCCTTGAAGGACTATAGTCCTTTTCCGGACTATGTTTGTAGGACGATAGTCCTTTTAAGAAATATCCTTTAAAGACGATAGTCCGTTGCAGGAATATCCTTAAAGGACGAAAGTCCTTTTAAGGAATATCCTTGAATTACAATAGTCCTTTTCAGGCACATCCTTGAAGGATGATAGTCCTTTACAGGAATATCCTTGAAGGACGATAGTCCTTTTCAGGAATATCCTTGATGGACGATAGACCTTTTCAGGAATATCCTTGAATTACAATAGTCCTTTTCAGGCACATCCTTGAAGGATGTTAGTCCTTTACAGGAATATCCTTGAAGGACGATAGTCCTTTTCAGGAATATCCTTGATGGACGATAGACCTTTTCAGGAATATCCTTGAATTACAATAGTCCTTTTCAGGCACATCCTTGAAGGATGATAGTGCTTTTCAGGAATATCCTTAAAGGACGATAGTCCTTTTCAGGAATGTCCTTGAAGGACGATAGTCCTTTTCAATAATATCCTTGAGGGACGATAATCCTTTGCAGGAATATCCTTACAGGACTATGTTTTTAGGACGATAGTCCTTTTAAGTAATATCCTTGGAAGACGACAGTCGTTTGCAGGAATATCCTTGAAGGACGATAGTCCTTTTCAGGAATGTCCTTGAATTACAATAGTCCTTACGATAGTCTTTTTCAGGAATATTCTTGAAGGACGATAGTCCTTTTCAGGAATGTCCTTGAAGGATGATAGTCCGTTTCAGGAATATCCTTGAAAGACGATAGTCCTTTTCAGGAATGTCCTTGAAGGACGATAGTCCGTTTCAGGAATATCCTTGAAGGACGATAGTCCTTTTCAGGAATATCCTTGAAGGATGATAGTCCTTTTCAGGACAACAATTAAAGAACGATAGTCCTTTTCAGGAATATCCTTCAAGGACGAAAGTCCTTTTCAGGAATATCCTTTAGGGACGAAAGTCCTTGTCAAGAATATCCTTAAATTACAATAGTCCTTTTCAGGAATATCCTTAAAAGACGATAATCCTTTTCAGGACGACGATTGAAGAACGATAGTCTTTTACAGGGATATCCTTGAAGGATGATAGTCCTTTTCAGTAATATCCTTGAAGGAATATAGTCCTTTTCAGGAATATCCTTGATGGACGACAGATCTTTTCAGGAACATCCTTGAAGGACGTGTCCTTTTCAGAAATATCCTTGTAGGACGAAAGTCCTTTTCAGGCACATCATTGAAGGATGATTGTCCTTTTTAGGGAAATCCTTGAAATACGATAGTCCTCTTCAGGACTATGTTTGAAGGACGATAGTCCTTTTCAGGGATATCCTTGAAGGACGAAAGTCCCTTTCAGGAATATCCTAGAAGGACGATAGTCCATTTCAGGAATATCCTTCAAGGACGAAAGTCCTTTTCAGGAATATCCTTGAATTACAATAATCCTTTTCAGGCACATCCTTGAAGGATGACAGTCCTTTTTAGTAATATCCTTGAAGGAATATAGTCCTTTTCAGGAAAATCCTTAAAGAACGATAGTCCGTTGCAGGAATATCCTTAAAGGACGAAAGTCCTTTTAAGGAATATCCTTGAATTACAATAGTCCTTTTCAGGCACATCCTTGAAGGATGATAGTCCTTTACAGGAATATCCTTGAAGGACGATAGTCCTTTTCAGGAATATCCTTGATGGACGATAGACCTTTTCAGGAATATCCTTGAATTACAATAGTCCTTTTCAGGCACATCCTTGAAGGATGTTAGTCCTTTACAGGAATATCCTTGAAGGACGATAGTCCTTTTCAGGAATATCCTTGATGGACGATAGACGTTTTCAGGAATATCCTTGAATTACAATAGTCCTTTTCAGGCACATCCTTGAAGGATGATAGTGCTTTTCAGGAATATCCTTAAAGGACGATAGTCCTTTTCAGGAATGTCCTTGAAGGACGATAGTCCTTTTCAATAATATCCTTGAGGGACGATAATCCTTTGCAGGAATATCCTTACAGGACTATGTTTTTAGGACGATAGTCCTTTTAAGTAATATCCTTGGAAGACGACAGTCGTTTGCAGGAATATCCTTGAAGGACGATAGTCCTTTTCAGGAATGTCCTTGAATTACAATAGTCCTTACGATAGTCTTTTTCAGGAATATTCTTGAAGGACGATAGTCCTTTTCAGGAATGTCCTTGAAGGATGATAGTCCGTTTCAGGAATATCCTTGAAAGACGATAGTCCTTTTCAGGAATGTCCTTGAAGGACGATAGTCCGTTTCAGGAATATCCTTGAAGGACGATAGTCCTTTTCAGGAATATCCTTGAAGGATGATAGTCCTTTTCAGGACAACAATTAAAGAACGATAGTCTTTTTCAGGGATATACTTGAAGGACGATAGTCCTCTTCAGGACTATGTTTGTAGGACGATAGTCCTTTTCAGGAATATCCTTCAAGGACGAAAGTCCTTTTCAGGAATATCCTTAAGGGACGAAAGTCCTTGTCAAGAATATCCTTAAATTACAATAGTCCTTTTCAGGAATATCCTTAAAAGACGATAATCCTTTTCAGGACGACGATTGAAGAACGATAGTCTTTTACAGGGATATCCTTGAAGGATGATAGTCCTTTTCAGTAATATCCTTGAAGGAATATAGTCCTTTTCAGGAATATCCTTGATGGACGACAGACCTTTTCAGGAACATCCTTGAAGGACGTGTCCTTTTCAGAAATATCCTTGTAGGACGAAAGTCCTTTTCAGGCACATCATTGAAGGATGATAGTCCTTTTTAGGGAAATCCTTGAAATACGATAGTCCTCTTCAGGACTATGTTTGAAGGACGATAGTCCTTTTCAGGGATATCCTTGAAGGACGAAAGTCCCTTTCAGGAATATCCTAGAAGGACGATAGTCCATTTCAGGAATATCCTTCAAGGACGAAAGTCCTTTTCAGGAATATCCTTGAATTACAATAATCCTTTTCAGGCACATCCTTGAAGGATGACAGTCCTTTTTAGTAATATCCTTGAAGGAATATAGTCCTTTTCAGGAAAATCCTTAAAGAACGATAGTCCTTTTTAGGAATATCCTTAAAGGACGATAGTCCTTTTCAGGACTACGATTGAAGAACGATAGTCTTTTTCAGGAATGTCCTTGAAAGACGATAGTCCTTTTCAGGAATATCGTTGAAGGACGAAAGTCGTTTTCAGGAAAATCCTTGAAGGACGAGTCCTTTTTAGGAATATCTTTGAAGGACGACAGTCCTTTTCAGGAATGTCCTTGAATTACAATAGTCCTTTTCAGGCACATCCATAAAGGATGATAGTTTTTTTCATTAATATCCCTTAAGGACGATAGTCCTTTTCAGGAATATCCTTGAATTACAATAGTCCTTTTCAGGCACATCCATAAAGGATGATAGTCCTTTTCAGGAATATCCTTCAAGGACGATAGTCCTTTTCAGAAATATCCTTCAATCACAATAGTCCTTTTCAGGCACATCCATGAAGGATGATAGTCCTTTTCAGGAATATCCTTAAAGAACGATAGTCCTTTTCAGGAATATCCTTGATGGACGATAGATCTTTTCAGGAACAAACCTTGAAGGACGAGTCCTTTTCAGGACTATGTTTGTAGGACGATAGTCCTTTTAAGAAATATCCTTGAAAGACGATAGTCCTTTGCAGGAATATCCTTGAATTACAATAGTCCTTGTCAGGAAAATCCTTAAAGGACGATAGTCCTTTGCAGGACTACGATTGAAGAACGATAGTCCTTTTTAGGAATATATTTGAATTACAATAGTCCTTGTCAGGAATATCCTTGATGGACGATAGTCCTTTTCAGGAATATCCTTGATGGACGATAGACCTTTTCAGGAATATCCTTGAATTACAATAGTCCTTTTCAGGCACATCCTTGAAGGATGATAGTCCTTTACAGGAATATCCTTGAAGGACGATTGTCTTTTTCAGGAATATCCTTGATGGACGATAGACCTTTTCAGGAATATCCTTGAATTACAATAGTCCTTTTCAGACACATCCTTGAAGGATGATAGTCATTTTCAGGAATATCCTTAAAGGACGATAGTCCTTTTCAGGAATATCCTTAAAGGACGATAGTCCTTTTCAGGAATGTCCTTGAAGGACGATAGTCCTTTTCAATAATATCCTTGAGGGACGATAATCCTTTGCAGGAATATCCTTACAGGACTATGTTTGTAGGACGATAGTCCTTTTAAGTAATATCCTTGGAAGACGACAGTCGTTTGCAGGAATATCCTTGAAGGACGATAGTCCTTTTCAGGAATGTCCTTGAATTACAATAGTCCTTACGATAGTCTTTTTCAGGAATATTCTTGAAGGACGATAGTCCTTTTCAGGAATGTCCTTGAAGGATGATAGTCCGTTTCAGGAATATCCTTGAAAGACGATAGTCCTTTTCAGGAATGTCCTTGAAGGACGATAGTCCGTTTCAGGAATATCCTTGAAGGACGATAGTCCTTTTCAGGAATATCCTTGAAGGATGATAGTCCTTTTCAGGACAACAATTAAAGAACGATAGTCTTTTTCAGGGATATCCTTGAAGGACGATAGTCCTCTTCAGGACTATGTTTGTAGGACGATAGTCCTTTTCAGGAATATCCTTCAAGGACGAAAGTCCTTTTCAGGAATATCCTTTAGGGACGAAAGTCCTTGTCAAGAATATCCTTAAATTACAATAGTCCTTTTCAGGAATATCCTTAAAAGACGATAATCCTTTTCAGGACGACGATTGAAGAACGATAGTCTTTTTCAGGGATATCCTTGAAGGATGATAGTCCTTTTCAGTAATATCCTTGAAGGAATATAGTCCTTTTCAGGAATATCCTTGATGGACGACAGACCTTTTCAGGAACATCCTTGAAGGACGTGTCCTTTTCAGAAATATCCTTGTAGGACGAAAGTTCTTTTCAGGCACATCATTGAAGGATGATAGTCCTTTTTAGGGAAATCCTTGAAATACGATAGTCCTCTTCAGGACTATGTTTGAAGGACGATAGTCCTTTTCAGGGATATCCTTGAAGGACGAAAGTCCCTTTCAGGAATATCCTAGAAGGACGATAGTCCATTTCAGGAATATCCTTCAAGGACGAAAGTCCTTTTCAGGAATATCCTTGAATTACAATAATCCTTTTCAAACATCCTTGAAGGATGACAGTCCTTTTTAGTAATATCCTTGAAGGAATATAGTCCTTTTCAGGAAAATCCTTAAAGAACGATAGTCCTTTTTAGGAATATCCTTAAAGGACGATAGTCCTTTTCAGGACTACGATTGAAGAACGATAGTCTTTTTCAGGAATGTCCTTGAAAGACGATAGTCCTTTTCAGGAATATCGTTGAAGGACGAAAGTCGTTTTCAGGAAAATCCTTGAAGGACGAGTCCTTTTTAGGAATATCTTTGAAGGACGACAGTCCTTTTCAGGAATGTCCTTGAATTACAATAGTCCTTTTCAGGCACATCCATAAAGGATGATAGTTTTTTTCATTAATATCCCTTTAGGACGATAGTCCTTTTCAGGAATATCCTTGAATTACAATAGTCCTTTTCAGGCACATCCATAAAGGATGATAGTCCTTTTCAGGAATATCCTTCAAGGACGATAGTCCTTTTCAGAAATATCCTTCAATTACAATAGTTCTTTTCAGGCACATCCATGAAGGATGATAGTCCTTTTCAGGAATATCCTTAAAGAACGATAGTCCTTTTCAGGAATATCCTTGATGGACGATAGATCTTTTCAGGAACAAACCTCGAAGGACGAGTCCTTTTCAGGACTATGTTTGTAGGACGATAGTCCTTTTAAGAAATATCCTTGAAAGACGATAGTCCTTTGCAGGAATATCCTTGAATTACAATAGTCCTTGTCAGGAATATCCTTAAAGGACGATAGTCCTTTTCAGGAATATCCTTGAAGGACGATAGTCCTTTTCAGGAATATCCTTGATGGACGATAGACCTTTTCAGGAATATCCTTGAATTACAATAGTCCTTTTCAGGCACATCCTTGAAGGATGATAGTCCTTTTCAGGAATATCCTTAAAGGACGATAGTCCTTTTCAGGAATATCCTTAAAGGACGAAAGTCCTTTTCAGGAATGTCCTTGAAGGACGATAGTCCGTTTCAGAAATATCCTTGAAGGACGATAATCCTTTTCAGGAATATCCTTTAATAACAATAGTCCTTTTCAGGTACATCCTTGAAGGATTATAGTCCTTTTCAGGAATATCCTTGAAGGACGATAGTCCTTTTCGGGAATGTCCTTGAAGGACGATAGTCCGATTCAGGAATAACCTTGAAGGACGATAGTCCTTTTCAGGAATATCCTTAAAGGACGATAGTCCATTCCAGCAATATCCTTGAAGTACAATAGTCCTTTTCAGGCACATCCTTGAAGGATGATAGTCCTTTTCAGGGATATCCTTGAAGGACGATAGTCCTTTTCAGCAATATCCTTGAAGTACAATAGTCCTTTTCAGGAATGTCCTTGAGGGACGATAGTCCGTTTCAGGAATAACCTTGAAGGACGATAGTCCTTTTCGGGAATATCCTTAAAGGACGATAGTCCTTTTCAGGAATATCCTTGATGGACGATATACCTTTTCAGGAACAAACCTTAAAGGACGAGTCCATTTCAGGAATATCCTTGAAGGACTATAGTCCTTTTCCGGACTATGTTTGTAGGACGATAGTCCTTTTAAGAAATATCCTTTAAAGACGATAGTCCGTTGCAGGAATATCCTTAAAGGACGAAAGTCCTTTTAAGGAATATCCTTGAATTACAATAGTCCTTTTCAGGCACATCCTTGAAGGATGATAGTCCTTTACAGGAATATCCTTGAAGGACGATAGTCCTTTTCAGGAATATCCTTGATGGACGATAGACCTTTTCAGGAATATCCTTGAATTACAATAGTCCTTTTCAGGCACATCCTTGAAGGATGTTAGTCCTTTACAGGAATATCCTTGAAGGACGATAGTCCTTTTCAGGAATATCCTTGATGGACGATAGACCTTTTCAGGAATATCCTTGAATTACAATAGTCCTTTTCAGGCACATCCTTGAAGGATGATAGTGCTTTTCAGGAATATCCTTAAAGGACGATAGTCCTTTTCAGGAATGTCCTTGAAGGACGATAGTCCTTTTCAATAATATCCTTGAGGGACGATAATCCTTTGCAGGAATATCCTTACAGGACTATGTTTTTAGGACGATAGTCCTTTTAAGTAATATCCTTGGAAGACGACAGTCGTTTGCAGGAATATCCTTGAAGGACGATAGTCCTTTTCAGGAATGTCCTTGAATTACAATAGTCCTTACGATAGTCTTTTTCAGGAATATTCTTGAAGGACGATAGTCCTTTTCAGGAATGTCCTTGAAGGATGATAGTCCGTTTCAGGAATATCCTTGAAAGACGATAGTCCTTTTCAGGAATGTCCTTGAAGGACGATAGTCCGTTTCAGGAATATCCTTGAAGGACGATAGTCCTTTTCAGGAATATCCTTGAAGGATGATAGTCCTTTTCAGGACAACAATTAAAGAACGATAGTCTTTTTCAGGGATATACTTGAAGGACGATAGTCCTCTTCAGGACTATGTTTGTAGGACGATAGTCCTTTTCAGGAATATCCTTCAAGGACGAAAGTCCTTTTCAGGAATATCCTTTAGGGACGAAAGTCCTTGTCAAGAATATCCTTAAATTACAATAGTCCTTTTCAGGAATATCCTTAAAAGACGATAATCCTTTTCAGGACGACGATTGAAGAACGATAGTCTTTTACAGGGATATCCTTGAAGGATGATAGTCCTTTTCAGTAATATCCTTGAAGGAATATAGTCCTTTTCAGGAATATCCTTGATGGACGACAGACCTTTTCAGGAACATCCTTGAAGGACGTGTCCTTTTCAGAAATATCCTTGTAGGACGAAAGTCCTTTTCAGGCACATCATTGAAGGATGATAGTCCTTTTTTGCGAAATCCTTGAAATACGATAGTCCTCTTCAGGACTATGTTTGAAGGACGATAGTCCTTTTCAGGGATATCCTTGAAGGACGAAAGTCCCTTTCAGGAATATCCTAGAAGGACGATAGTCCATTTCAGGAATATCCTTCAAGGACGAAAGTCCTTTTCAGGAATATCCTTGAATTACAATAATCCTTTTCAGGCACATCCTTGAAGGATGACAGTCCTTTTTAGTAATATCCTTGAAGGAATATAGTCCTTTTCAGGAAAATCCTTAAAGAACGATAGTCCTTTTTAGGAATATCCTTAAAGGACGATAGTCCTTTTCAGGACTACGATTGAAGAACGATAGTCTTTTTCAGGAATGTCCTTGAAAGACGATAGTCCTTTTCAGGAATATCGTTGAAGGACGAAAGTCGTTTTCAGGAAAATCCTTGAAGGACGAGTCCTTTTTAGGAATATCTTTGAAGGACGACAGTCCTTTTCAGGAATGTCCTTGAATTACAATAGTCCTTTTCAGGCACATCCATAAAGGATGATAGTTTTTTTCATTAATATCCCTTAAGGACGATAGTCCTTTTCAGGAATATCCTTGAATTACAATAGTCCTTTTCAGGCACATCCATAAAGGATGATAGTCCTTTTCAGGAATATCCTTCAAGGACGATAGTCCTTTTCAGAAATATCCTTCAATCACAATAGTCCTTTTCAGGCACATCCATGAAGGATGATAGTCCTTTTCAGGAATATCCTTAAAGAACGATAGTCCTTTTCAGGAATATCCTTGATGGACGATAGATCTTTTCAGGAACAAACCTTGAAGGACGAGTCCTTTTCAGGACTATGTTTGTAGGACGATAGTCCTTTTAAGAAATATCCTTGAAAGACGATAGTCCTTTGCAGGAATATCCTTGAATTACAATAGTCCTTGTCAGGAAAATCCTTAAAGGACGATAGTCCTTTGCAGGACTACGATTGAAGAACGATAGTCCTTTTTAGGAATATATTTGAATTACAATAGTCCTTGTCAGGAATATCCTTGATGGACGATAGTCCTTTTCAGGAATATCCTTGATGGACGATAGACCTTTTCAGGAATATCCTTGAATTACAATAGTCCTTTTCAGGCACATCCTTGAAGGATGATAGTCCTTTACAGGAATATCCTTGAAGGACGATTGTCTTTTTCAGGAATATCCTTGATGGACGATAGACCTTTTCAGGAATATCCTTGAATTACAATAGTCCTTTTCAGACACATCCTTGAAGGATGATAGTCATTTTCAGGAATATCCTTAAAGGACGATAGTCCTTTTCAGGAATATCCTTAAAGGACGATAGTCCTTTTCAGGAATGTCCTTGAAGGACGATAGTCCTTTTCAATAATATCCTTGAGGGACGATAATCCTTTGCAGGAATATCCTTACAGGACTATGTTTGTAGGACGATAGTCCTTTTAAGTAATATCCTTGGAAGACGACAGTCGTTTGCAGGAATATCCTTGAAGGACGATAGTCCTTTTCAGGAATGTCCTTGAATTACAATAGTCCTTACGATAGTCTTTTTCAGGAATATTCTTGAAGGACGATAGTCCTTTTCAGGAATGTCCTTGAAGGATGATAGTCCGTTTCAGGAATATCCTTGAAAGACGATAGTCCTTTTCAGGAATGTCCTTGAAGGACGATAGTCCGTTTCAGGAATATCCTTGAAGGACGATAGTCCTTTTCAGGAATATCCTTGAAGGATGATAGTCCTTTTCAGGACAACAATTAAAGAACGATAGTCTTTTTCAGGGATATCCTTGAAGGACGATAGTCCTCTTCAGGACTATGTTTGTAGGACGATAGTCCTTTTCAGGAATATCCTTCAAGGACGAAAGTCCTTTTCAGGAATATCCTTTAGGGACGAAAGTCCTTGTCAAGAATATCCTTAAATTACAATAGTCCTTTTCAGGAATATCCTTAAAAGACGATAATCCTTTTCAGGACGACGATTGAAGAACGATAGTCTTTTTCAGGGATATCCTTGAAGGATGATAGTCCTTTTCAGTAATATCCTTGAAGGAATATAGTCCTTTTCAGGAATATCCTTGATGGACGACAGACCTTTTCAGGAACATCCTTGAAGGACGTGTCCTTTTCAGAAATATCCTTGTAGGACGAAAGTTCTTTTCAGGCACATCATTGAAGGATGATAGTCCTTTTTAGGGAAATCCTTGAAATACGATAGTCCTCTTCAGGACTATGTTTGAAGGACGATAGTCCTTTTCAGGGATATCCTTAAAGGACGAAAGTCCCTTTCAGGAATATCCTAGAAGGACGATAGTCCATTTCAGGAATATCCTTCAAGGACGAAAGTCCTTTTCAGGAATATCCTTGAATTACAATAATCCTTTTCAAACATCCTTGAAGGATGACAGTCCTTTTTAGTAATATCCTTGAAGGAATATAGTCCTTTTCAGGAAAATCCTTAAAGAACGATAGTCCTTTTTAGGAATATCCTTAAAGGACGATAGTCCTTTTCAGGACTACGATTGAAGAACGATAGTCTTTTTCAGGAATGTCCTTGAAAGACGATAGTCCTTTTCAGGAATATCGTTGAAGGACGAAAGTCGTTTTCAGGAAAATCCTTGAAGGACGAGTCCTTTTTAGGAATATCTTTGAAGGACGACAGTCCTTTTCAGGAATGTCCTTGAATTACAATAGTCCTTTTCAGGCACATCCATAAAGGATGATAGTTTTTTTCATTAATATCCCTTAAGGACGATAGTCCTTTTCAGGAATATCCTTGAATTACAATAGTCCTTTTCAGGCACATCCATAAAGGATGATAGTCCTTTTCAGGAATATCCTTCAAGGACGATAGTCCTTTTCAGAAATATCCTTCAATCACAATAGTCCTTTTCAGGCACATCCATGAAGGATGATAGTCCTTTTCAGGAATATCCTTAAAGAACGATAGTCCTTTTCAGGAATATCCTTGATGGACGATAGATCTTTTCAGGAACAAACCTCGAAGGACGAGTCCTTTTCAGGACTATGTTTGTAGGACGATAGTCCTTTTAAGAAATATCCTTGAAAGACGATAGTCCTTTGCAGGAATATCCTTGAATTACAATAGTCCTTGTCAGGAATATCCTTAAAGGACGATAGTCCTTTGCAGGACTACGATTGAAGAACGATAGTCCTTTTTAGGAATATACTTGAATTACAATAGTCCTTGTCAGGAATATCCTTGATGGACGATAGTCCTTTTCAGGAATATCCTTGATGGACGATAGACCTTTTCAGGAATATCCTTGAATTACAATAGTCCTTTTCAGGCACATCCTTGAAGGATGATAGTCCTTTACAGGAATATCCTTGAAGGACGATTGTCTTTTTCAGGAATATCCTTGATGGACGATAGACCTTTTCAGGAATATCCTTGAATTACAATAGTCCTTTTCAGACACATCCTTGAAGGATGATAGTCATTTTCAGGAATATCCTTAAAGGACGATAGTCCTTTTCAGAAATATCCTTAAAAGACGATAGTCCTTTTCAGGAATGTCCTTGAAGGACGATAGTCCGTTTCAGAAATATCCTTGAAGGACGATAATCCTTTTCAGGAATATCCTTGAATAACAATAGTCCTTTTCATGAACATCCTTAAAGGAGGATAGTCCTTTTCAATAATATCCTTGAGGGACGATAATCCTTTGCAGGAATATCCTTACAGGACTACGTTTGAAGGGCGATAGTCCTTTTCAGTAACATCCTTGAAGGACTATAGTCCTTTTCTGGACTATGTTTGTAGGACGATAGTCCTTTTAAGTAATATCCTTGGAAGACGACAGTCGTTTGCAGGAATATCCTTGAAAGACGATAGTCCTTTTCAGGAATGTCCTTGAATTACAATAGTCCTTACGATAGTCTTTTTCAGGAATATTCTTGAAGGACGATAGTCCTTTTCAGGAATGTCCTTGAAGGATGATAGTCCGTTTCAGGAATATCCTTGAAAGACGATAGTCCTTTTCAGGAATGTCCTTGAAGGACGATAGTCCGTTTCCGGAATATCCTTGAAGGACGATAGTCCTTTTCAGGTATATCCTTGAAGGATGATAGTCCTTTTCAGGACAACAATTAAAGAACGATAGTCTTTTTCAGGGATATCCTTGAAGGACGATAGTCTCCTTCAGGACTATGTTTGTAGGACGATAGTCCTTTTCAGGAATATCCTTCAAGGACGAAAGTCCTTTTCAGGAATATCCTTTAGGGACGAAAGTCCTTTTCAAGAATATCCTTAAATTACAATAGTCCTTTTCAGGAATATCCTTAAAAGACGAAAGTCCTTTTCAGGAATATCCTTTAGGGACGAAAGTCCTTTTCAAGAATATCCTTAAATTACAATAGTCCTTTTCAGGAATATCCTTAAAAGACGATAATCCTTTTCAGGACGACGATTGAAGAACGATAGTCTTTTTCAGGGATATCCTTGAAGGATGATAGTCCTTTTCAGTAATATCCTTGAAGGAATATAGTCCTTTTCAGGATTATCCTTGATGGACGATAGACCTTTTCAGGAACATCCGTGAAGGACGTGTCCTTTTCAGAAATATTCTTGTAGGACGAAAGTCCTTTTCAGGCACATCATTGAAGGATGATAGTCCTTTTTAGGGAAATCCTTGAAATACGATAGTCCTCTTCAGGACTATGTTTGTAGGACGATAGTCCTTTTCAGGGATATCCTTGAAGGACGAAAGTCCCTTTCAGGAATATCCTAGAAGGACGATAGTCCATTTCAGGAATATCCTTCAAGGACGAAAGTCCTTTTCAGGAATATCCTTGAATTACAATAGTCCTTTTCAGGCACATCCTTGAAGGATGATAGTCCTTTTTAGTAATATCCTTGAAGGAATATAGTCCTTTTCAGGAAAATCCTTAAAGAACGATAGTCCTTTTTAGGAATATCCTTGAAGGACGATAGTCTTTTTCAGGACTTCGATTGAAGAACGATAGTCTTTTTCAGGAATGTCCTTGAAAGACGATAGTCCTTTTTAGGAATATCCTTAAAGAACGACAATCCTTTTCAGGAATGTCCTTGAATTACAATAGTCCTTTTCAGGCACATCCATAAAGGATGATAGTTTTTTTCATTAATATCCCTTAAGGACGATAGTCCTTTTCAGGAATATCCTTGAATTACAATAGTCCTTTTCAGGCACATCCATGAAGGATGATAGTCCTTTTCAGGAATATCCTTAAAGAACGATAGTCCTTTTCAGGAATATCCTTGATGGACGATAGACCTTTTCAGGAACAAACCTTGAAGGACGAGTCCTTTTCAGGACTATGTTTGTAGGACGATAGTCCTTTTAAGAAATATCCTTGAAAGACGGTAGTCCTTTGCAGGAATATCCTTAAAGGACGAAAGTCCTTTTAAGGAATATCCTTGAATTACAATAGTCCTTTTTAGACACATCCTTGAAGGATGATAGTCCTTTACAGGAATATCCTTGAAGGACAATAGTCCTTTTCAGGAATATCCTTGATGGACGATAGACCTTTTCAGGAATATCCTTGAATTACAATAGTCCTTTTCAGGCACATCCTTGAAGGATGATAGTCCTTTTCAGGAATATCCTTGAAGGACGATAGTCCTTTTCAGGAATATCCTTGAATTACAATAGTCCTTTTCAGGCACATCCTTGAAGGATGATAGTCCTCTTCAGGAATATCCGTGAGGGACGATAGTCCTTTTCAGGAATGTCCTTGAAGGACAATAGTCTTTTTAAAGACTACTTTTGAAGGACGATAGTCTTTTTCAGGAATATCCTTAAGGGACGATAGTCCTTTTCAGGAATATCCTTATAGGACGATAGTCCTTTTCAGGCACATCCTTGAAGGACGATAGTCCGTTTCAGGAATATCCTTGAAGGACGATAGTCCTTTTCAGAAATATCCTTAAAGGAGAATAGTCATTTTCAGGCACATCCTTGAATTACAATAGTCCTTTACAGGAATATCCTTAAAAGACGATAGTCCTTTTCAGGACGACGATTGAAGAAAGATAGTCTTTTTTCAGGGATATCCTAGGATAACAATAGTCCTTTTATGGACTACGTTTGAAGGACGTTAGTCCTTTTCAGGAATATCCTTGAATTACAATAGTCCTTGTCAGGAATATCCTTGATGGACGATATACCTTTTCAGGAACAAACCTTAAAGGACGAGTCCTTTTCAGGAATATCCTTGAAGGATTATAGTCCTTTTCAGGACTATGTTTATAGGACGATAGTCCTTTTAAGAAATATCCTTGAAAGACGATAGTCCTTTGCAGGAATATCCTTAAAGGACGAAAGTCCTTTTAAGGAATATCCTTGAATTACAATAGTCCTTTTTAGACACATCCTTGAAGGATGATAGTCCTTTACAGGAATATCCTTGAAGGACAATAGTCCTTTTCAGGAATATCCTTGATGGACGATAGACCTTTTCAGGAATATCCTTGAATTACAATAGTCCTTTTCAGGCACATCCTTGAAGGATGATAGTCCTTTTCAGGAATATCCTTGAAGGACGATAGTCCTTTTCAGGAATATCCTTGAATTACAATAGTCCTTTTCAGGCACATCCTTGAAGGATGATAGTCCTCTTCAGGAATATCCGTGAGGGACGATAGTCCTTTTCAGGAATGTCCTTGAAGGACAATAGTCTTTTTAAAGACTACTTTTGAAGGACGATAGTCTTTTTCAGGAATATCCTTAAGGGACGATAGTCCTTTTCAGGAATATCCTTATAGGACGATAGTCCTTTTCAGGCACATCCTTGAAGGACGATAGTCCGTTTCAGGAATATCCTTGAAGGACGATAGTCCTTTTCAGGAATATCCTTAAGGGACGATAGTCTTTTTCAGGAATATCCTTAAAAGACGATAGTCCTTTTCAGGACGACGATTGAAGAAAGATAGTCTTTTTTCAGGGATATCCTAGGATAACAATAGTCCTTTTATGGACTACGTTTGAAGGACGTTAGTCCTTTTCAGGAATATCCTTGAATTACAATAGTCCTTTTCAGGTACATCCTTGAAGGATTATAGTCCTTTTCAGGAATATCCTTTAAGGACGATAGTCCTTTTCGGGAATGTCCTTGAAGGACGATAGTCCGATTCAGGAATAACCTTGAAGGACGATAGTCATTTTCAGGAATATCCTTAAAGGACGAAAGTCCTTTTAAGGAATATCCTTGAATTACAATAGTCCTTTTCAGGCACATCTTTGAAGGATGATAGTCCTTTACAGGAATATCCTTGAAGGACGATAGTCCTTTTCAGGAATATCCTTGATGGACGATAGACCTTTTCAGGAATATCCTTGAATTACAATAGTCCTTTTCAGGCACATCCTTGAAGGATGATAGTCCTTTACAGGAATATCCTTGAAGGACGATAGTCCTTTTCAGGAATATCCTTGATGGACGATAGACCTTTTCAGGAATATCCTTGAATTACAATAGTCCTTTTCAGGCACATCCTTGAAGGATGATAGTCCTTTTCAGGAATATCCTTAAAGGACGATAGTCCTTTTCAGGAATATTCTTAAAGGACGATAGTCCTTTTCAGGAATGTCCTTGAAGGACGATAGTCCGTTTCAGAAATATCCTTGAAGGACGATAATCCTTTTCAGGAATATCCTTTAATAACAATAGTCCTCTTCAGGTACATCCTTGAAGGATTATAGTCCATTTCAGGAATAACCTTGAAGGACGATAGTCCTTTTCAGGAATATCCTTAAAGGACGATAGTCCTTTTCAGCAATATACTTGAAGTACAATAGTCCTTTTCAGGCACATCCTTGAAGGATGATAGTCCTTTTCAGGGATATCCTTGAAGGACGATAGTCCTTTTCAGCAATATCCTTGAAGTACAATAGTCCTTTTCAGGAATGTCCTTGAGGGACGATAGTCCGTTTCAGGAATAACCTTGAAGGACGATAGTCCTTTTCGGGAATATCCTTAAAGGACGATAGTCCTTTTCAGGAATATCCTTGATGGACGATATACCTTTTCAGGAACAAACCTTAAAGGACGAGTCCATTTCAGAAATATCCTTGAAGGACTATAGTCCTTTTCAGGACTATGTTTGTAGGACGATAGTCCTTTTAAGAAATATCCTTTAAAGACGATAGTCCTTTGCAGGAATATCCTTAAAGGACGAAAGTCCTTTTAAGGAATATACTTGAATTACAATAGTCCTTTTCAGGCACATCCTTGAAGGATGATAGTCCTTTACAGGAATATCCTTGAAGGACGATAGTCCTTTTCAGGAATATCCTTGATGGACGATAGACCTTTTCAGGAATAACCTTGAATTACAATAGTCCTTTTCAGGCACATCCTTGAAGGATGATAGTCCTTTACAGGAATATCCTTGAAGGACGATAGTCCTTTTCAGGAATATCCTTGATGGACGATAGACCTTTTCAGGAATATCCTTGAATTACAATAGTCCTTTTCAGGCACATCCTTGAAGGATGATTGTCCTTTTCAGGAATATCCTTAAAGGACGATAGTCCTTTTCAGGAATGTCCTTGAAGGACGATAGTTCTTTTCAATAATATCCTTGAGGGACGATAATCCTTTGCAGGAATATCCTTACAGGACTACGTTTGAAGGACGATAGTCCTTTTCAGTAACATCCTTGTAGGACTATAGTCCTTTTCAGGACTATGTTTGTAGGACGATAGTCCTTTTAAGTAATATCCTTGGAAGACGACAGTCGTTTGCAGGAATATCCTTGAAGGACGATAGTCCTTTTCAGGAATGTCCTTGAATTACAATAGTCCTTACGATAGTCTTTTTCAGGAATATTCTTGAAGGACGATAGTCCCTTTTCAGGAATGTCCTTGAAGGATGATAGTCCGTTTCAGGAATATCCTTGAAAGACGATAGTCCTTTTCAGGAATGTCCTTGAAGGACGATAGTCCGTTTCAGGAATATCCTTGAAGGACGATAGTCCTTTTCAGGAATATCCTTGTAGGATGATAGTCCTTTTCAGGACAACAATTAAAGAACGATAGTCTTTTTCAGGGATATCCTTGAAGGACGATAGTCCTCTTCAGGACTATGTTTGTAGGACGATAGTCCTTTTCAGGAATATCCTTCAAGGACGAAAGTCCTTTTCAGGAATATCCTTTAGGGACGAAAGTCCTTTTCAAGAATATCCTTAAATTACAATAGTCCTTTTCAGGAATATCCTTAAAAGACGATAATCCTTTTCAGGACGGCGATTGAAGAACGATAGTCTTTTTCAGGGATATCCTTGAAGGATGATAGTCCTTTTCAGTAATATCCTTGAAGAAATATAGTTCTTTTCAGGAATATCCTTGATGGACGATAGACCTTTTCAGGAACATCCTTGAAGGACGTGTCCTTTTCAGAAATATCCTTGTAGGACGAAAGTCCTTTTCAGGCACATCATTGAAGGATGATAGTCCTTTTTAGGGAAATCCTTGAAATACGATAGTCCTCTTCAGGACTATGTTTGTAGGACGATAGTCCTTTTCAGGGATATCCTTGAAGGACGATAGTCCGATTCAGGAATAACCTTGAAGGACGATAGTCCTTTTCAGGAATATCCTTAAAGGACGATAGTCCTTTTCAGCAATATCCTTGAAGTACAATAGTCCTTTTCAGGCACATCCTTGAAGGATGATAGTCCTTTTCAGGGATATCCTTGAAGGACGATAGTCCTTTTCAGCAATATCCTTGAAGTACAATAGTCCTTTTCAGGAATGTCCTTGAGGGACGATAGTCCGTTTCAGGAATAAACTTGAAGGACGATAGTCCTTTTCGGGAATATCCTTAAAGGACGATAGTCCTTTTCAGGAATATCCTTGATGGACGATAGACCTTTTCAGGTACATCCTTGAAGGATTATAGTCCTTTTCAGGAATATCCTTTAAGGACGATAGTCCTTTTCGGGAATGTCCTTGAAGGACGATAGTCCGATTCAGGAATATCCTTAAAGGACGATAGTCCTTTTCAGGAATATCCTTGATGGACGATATACCTTTTCAGGAACAAACCTTAAAGGACGAGTCGATTTCAGGAATATCCTTGAAGGACTATAGTCCTTTTCAGGACTATGTTTGTAGGACGATAGTCCTTTTAAGAAATATCCTTTAAAGACGATAGTCCTTTGCAGGAATATCCTTAAAGGACGAAAGTCCTTTTAAGGAATATCCTTGAATTACAATAGTCCTTTTCAGGCACATCTTTGAAGGATGATAGTCCTTTACAGGAATATCCTTGAAGGACGATAGTCCTTTTCAGGAATATCCTTGATGGACGATAGACCTTTTCAGGAATATCCTTGAATTACAATAGTCCTTTTCAGGCACATCCTTGAAGGATGATAGTCCTTTACAGGAATATCCTTGAAGGACGATAGTCCTTTTCAGGAATATCCTTGATGGACGATAGACCTTTTCAGGAATATCCTTGAATTACAATAGTCCTTTTCAGGCACATCCTTGAAGGATGATAGTCCTTTTCAGGAATATCCTTAAAGGACGATAGTCCTTTTCAGGAATATTCTTAAAGGACGATAGTCCTTTTCAGGAATGTCCTTGAAGGACGATAGTCCGTTTCAGAAATATCCTTGAAGGACGATAATCCTTTTCAGGAATATCCTTTAATAACAATAGTCCTCTTCAGGTACATCCTTGAAGGATTATAGTCCATTTCAGGAATAACCTTGAAGGACGATAGTCCTTTTCAGGAATATCCTTAAAGGACGATAGTCCTTTTCAGCAATATACTTGAAGTACAATAGTCCTTTTCAGGCACATCCTTGAAGGATGATAGTCCTTTTCAGGGATATCCTTGAAGGACGATAGTCCTTTTCAGCAATATCCTTGAAGTACAATAGTCCTTTTCAGGAATGTCCTTGAGGGACGATAGTCCGTTTCAGGAATAACCTTGAAGGACGATAGTCCTTTTCGGGAATATCCTTAAAGGACGATAGTCCTTTTCAGGAATATCCTTGATGGACGATATACCTTTTCAGGAACAAACCTTAAAGGACGAGTCCATTTCAGAAATATCCTTGAAGGACTATAGTCCTTTTCAGGACTATGTTTGTAGGACGATAGTCCTTTTAAGAAATATCCTTTAAAGACGATAGTCCTTTGCAGGAATATCCTTAAAGGACGAAAGTCCTTTTAAGGAATATACTTGAATTACAATAGTCCTTTTCAGGCACATCCTTGAAGGATGATAGTCCTTTACAGGAATATCCTTGAAGGACGATAGTCCTTTTCAGGAATATCCTTGATGGACGATAGACCTTTTCAGGGAATAACCTTGAATTACAATAGTCCTTTTCAGGCACATCCTTGAAGGATGATAGTCCTTTACAGGAATATCCTTGAAGGGACGATAGTCCTTTTCAGGAATATCCTTGATGGACGATAGACCTTTTCAGGAATATCCTTGAATTACAATAGTCCTTTTCAGGCACATCCTTGAAGGATGATTGTCCTTTTCAGGAATATCCTTAAAGGACGATAGTCCTTTTCAGGAATGTCCTTGAAGGACGATAGTTCTTTTCAATAATATCCTTGAGGGACGATAATCCTTTGCAGGAATATCCTTACAGGACTACGTTTGAAGGACGATAGTCCTTTTCAGTAACATCCTTGTAGGACTATAGTCCCTTTTTAGGACTATGTTTGTAGGACGATAGTCCTTTTAAGTAATATCCTTGGAAGACGACAGTCGTTTGCAGGAATATCCTTGAAGGACGATAGTCCTTTTCAGGAATGTCCTTGAATTACAATAGTCCTTACGATAGTCTTTTTCAGGAATATTCTTGAAGGACGATAGTCCTTTTCAGGAATGTCCTTGAAGGATGATAGTCCGTTTCAGGAATATCCTTGAAAGACGATAGTCCTTTTCAGGAATGTCCTTGAAGGACGATAGTCCGTTTCAGGAATATCCTTGAAGGACGATAGTCCTTTTCAGGAATATCCTTGTAGGATGATAGTCCTTTTCAGGACAACAATTAAAGAACGATAGTCTTTTTTCAGGGATATCCTTGAAGGACGATAGTCCTCTTCAGGACTATGTTTGTAGGACGATAGTCCTTTTCAGGAATATCCTTCAAGGACGAAAGTCCTTTTCAGGAATATCCTTTAGGGACGAAAGTCCTTTTCAAGAATATCCTTAAATTACAATAGTCCTTTTCAGGAATATCCTTAAAAGACGATAATCCTTTTCAGGACGGCGATTGAAAAACGATAGTCTTTTTCAGGGATATCCTTGAAGGATGATAGTCCTTTTCAGTAATATCCTTGAAGAAATATAGTCCTTTTCAGGAATATCCTTGATGGACGATAGACCTTTTCAGGAACATCCTTGAAGGACGTGTCCTTTTCAGAAATATCCTTGTAGGACGAAAGTCCTTTTCAGGCACATCATTGAAGGATGATAGTCCTTTTTAGGGAAATCCTTGAAATACGATAGTCCTCTTCAGGACTATGTTTGTAGGACGATAGTCCTTTTCAGGGATATCCTTGAAGGACGATAGTCCGATTCAGGAATAACCTTGAAGGACGATAGTCCTTTTCAGGAATATCCTTAAAGGACGATAGTCCTTTTCAGCAATATCCTTGAAGTACAATAGTCCTTTTCAGGCACATCCTTGAAGGATGATAGTCCTTTTCAGGGATATCCTTGAAGGACGATAGTCCTTTTCAGCAATATCCTTGAAGTACAATAGTCCTTTTCAGGGAATGTCCTTGAGGGACGATAGTCCGTTTCAGGAATAAACTTGAAGGACGATAGTCCTTTTCGGGAATATCCTTAAAGGACGATAGTCCTTTTCAGGAATATCCTTGATGGACGATATACCTTTTCAGGAACAAACCTTAAAGGACGAGTCCATTTCAGGAATATCCTTGAAGGACTATAGTCCTTTTCAGGACTATGTTTGTAGGACGATAGTCCTTTTAAGAAATATCCTTTAAAGACGATAGTCCTTTGCAGGAATATCCTTAAAGGACGAAAGTCCTTTTAAGGAATATCCTTGAATTACAATAGTCCTTTTCAGGCACATCCTTGAAGGATGATAGTCCTTTACAGGAATATCCTTGAAGGACGATAGTCCTTTTCAGGAATATCCTTGATGGACGATAGACCTTTTCAGGAATATCCTTGAATTACAATAGTCCTTTTCAGGCACATCCTTGAAGGATGATAGTCCTTTTCAGGAATATCCTTGAAGGACGATAGTCCTTTTCAGGAATATCCTTGATGGACGATAGACCTTTTCAGGAATATCCTTGAATTACAATAGTCCTTTTCAGGCACATCCTTGAAGGATGATAGTCCTTTTCAGGAATATCCTTAATGGACGATAGTCCTTTTCAGGAATATCCTTAAAGGACGGAAGTCCTTTTCAGGAATGTCCTTGAAGGACGATAGTCCGTTTCAGAAATATCCTTGAAGGACGATAATCCTTTTCAGGAATATCCTTTAATAACAATAGTCCTTTTCAGGTACATCCTTGAAGGATTATAGTCCTTTTCAGGAATATCCTTGAAGGACTATAGTCCTTTTCGGGAATGTCCTTGAAGGACGATAGTCCGATTCAGGAATAACCTTGAAGGACGATAGTCCTTTTCAGGAATATCCTTAAAGGACGATAGTCCATTCCAGCAATTTCCTTGAAGTACAATAGTCCTTTTCAGGCACATCCTTGAAGGATGATAGTCCTTTTCAGGGATATCCTTGAAGGACGATAGTCCTTTTCAGCAATATCCTTGAAGTACAATAGTCCTTTTCAGGAATGTCCTTGAGGGACGATAGTCCGTTTCAGGAATAAACTTGAAGGACGATAGTCCTTTTCGGGAATATCCTTAAAGGACGATAGTCCTTTTCAGGAATATCCTTGATGGACGATATACCTTTTCAGGAACAAACCTTAAAGGACGAGTCCATTTCAGGAATATCCTTGAAGGACTATAGTCCTTTTCAGGACTATGTTTGTAGGACGATAGTCCTTTTAAGAAATATCCTTTAAAGACGATAGTCCGTTGCAGGAATATCCTTAAAGGACGATAGTCCTTTTCAGGAATGTCCTTGAATTACAATAGTCCTTACGATAGTCTTTTTCAGGAATATTCTTGAAGGACGATAGTCCTTTTCAGGAATGTCCTTGAAGGACGATAGTCCTTTTCAATAATATCCTTGAGGAACGATAATCCTTTGCAGGAATATCCTTACAGGACTATGTTTGTAGGACGATAGTCCTTTTAAGTAATATCCTTGGAAGACGACAGTCGTTTGCAGGAATATCCTTGAAGGACGATAGTCCTTTTCAGGAATGTCCTTGAATTACAATAGTCCTTACGATAGTCTTTTTCAGGAATATTCTTGAAGGACGATAGTCCTTTTCAGGAATGTCCTTGAAGGATGATAGTCCGTTTCAGGAATATCCTTGAAAGACGATAGTCCTTTTCAGGAATGTCCTTGAAGGACGATAGTCCGTTTCAGGAATATCCTTGAAGGACGATAGTCCTTTTCAGGAATATCCTTGAAGGATGATAGTCCTTTTCAGGACAACAATTAAAGAACGATAGTCTTTTTCAGGGATATCCTTGAAGGACGATAGTCCTCTTCAGGACTATGTTTGTAGGACGATAGTCCCTTTTCAGGAATATCCTTCAAGGACGAAAGTCCTTTTCAGGAATATCCTTTAGGGACGAAAGTCCTTGTCAAGAATATCCTTAAATTACAATAGTCCTTTTCAGGAATATCCTTAAAAGACGATAATCCTTTTCAGGACGACGATTGAAGAACGATAGTCTTTTTCAGGGATATCCTTGAAGGATGATAGTCCTTTTCAGTAATATCCTTGAAGGAATATAGTCCTTTTCAGGAATATCCTTGATGGACGACAGACCTTTTCAGGAACATCCTTGAAGGACGTGTCCTTTTCAGAAATATCCTTGTAGGACGAAAGTCCTTTTCAGGCACATCATTGAAGGATGATAGTCCTTTTTAGGGAAATCCTTGAAATACGATAGTCCTCTTCAGGACTATGTTTGAAGGACGATAGTCCTTTTCAGAGATATCCTTGAAGGACGAAAGTCCCTTTCAGGAATATCCTAGAAGGACGATAGTCCATTTCAGGAATATCCTTCAAGGACGAAAGTCCTTTTCAGGAATATCCTTGAATTACAATAATCCTTTTCAGGCACATCCTTGAAGGATGACAGTCCTTTTTAGTAATATCCTTGAAGGAATATAGTCCTTTTCAGGAAAATCCTTAAAGAACGATAGTCCTTTTCAGGACTACGATTGAAGAACGATAGTCTTTTTCAGGAATGTCCTTGAAAGACGATAGTCCTTTTCAGGAATATCGTTGAAGGACGAAAGTCGTTTTCAGGAAAATCCTTGAAGGACGAGTCCTTTTTAGGAATATCTTTGAAGGACGACAGTCCTTTTCAGGAATGTCCTTGAATTACAATAGTCCTTTTCAGGCACATCCATAAAGGATGATAGTCCTTTTCAGGAATATCCTTGAATTACAATAGTCCTTTTCAGGCACATCCATAAAGGATGATAGTCCTTTTCAGGAATATCCTTCAAGGACGATAGTCCTTTTCAGAAATATCCTTCAATTACAATAGTCCTTTTCAGGCACATCCATGAAGGATGATAGTCCTTTTCAGGAATATCCTTAAAGAACGATAGTCCTTTTCAGGAATATCCTTGATGGACGATAGATCTTTTCAGGAACAAACCTTGAAGGACGAGTCCTTTTCAGGACTATGTTTGTAGGACGATAGTCCTTTTAAGAAATATCCTTGAAAGACGATAGTCCTTTGCAGGAATATCCTTGAATTACAATAGTCCTTGTCAGGAATATCCTTAAAGGAAGATAGTCCTTTGCAGGACTACGATTGAAGAACGATAGTCCTTTTTAGGAATATACTTGAATTACAATAGTCCTTGTCAGGAATATCCTTGATGGACGATAGTTCTTTTCAGGAATATCCTTGAATTACAATAGTCCTTTTCAGGCACATCCTTGAAGGATGATAGTCCTTTACAGGAATATCCTTGAAGGACGATTGTCTTTTTCAGGAATATCCTTGATGGACGATAGACCTTTTCAGGAATATCCTTGAATTACAATAGTCCTTTTCAGACACATCCTTGAAGGATGATAGTCATTTTCAGGAATATCCTTAAAGGACGATAGTCCTTTTCAGAAATATCCTTAAAAGACGATAGTCCTTTTCAGGAATGTCCTTGAAGGGCGATAGTCCTTTTCAGTAACATCCTTGAAGGACTATAGTCCTTTTCTGGACTATGTTTGTAGGACGATAGTCCTTTTAAGTAATATCCTTGGAAGACGACAGTCGTTTGCAGGAATATCCTTGAAAGACGATAGTCCTTTTCAGGAATGTCCTTGAATTACAATAGTCCTTACGATAGTCTTTTTCAGGAATATTCTTGAAGGACGATAGTCCTTTTCAGGAATGTCCTTGAAGGATGATAGTCCGTTTCAGGAATATCCTTGAAAGACGATAGTCCTTTTCAGGAATGCCCTTGAAGGACGATAGTCCGTTTCAGGAATATCCTTGAAGGACGATAGTCCTTTTCAGGAATATCCTTGAAGGATGATAGTCCTTTTCAGGACAACAATTAAAGAACGATAGTCTTTTTCAGGGATATCCTTGAAGGACGATAGTCCTCTTCAGGACTATGTTTGTAGGACGATAGTCCTTTTCAGGAATATCCTTCAAGGACGAAAGTCCTTTTCAGGAATATCCTTTAGGGACGAAAGTCCTTTTCAAGAATATCCTTAAATTACAATAGTCCTTTTCAGGAATATCCTTAAAAGACGAAAGTCCTTTTCAGGAATATCCTTTAGGGACGAAAGTCCTTTTCAAGAATATCCTTAAATTACAATAGTCCTTTTCAGGAATATCCTTAAAAGACGATAATCCTTTTCAGGACGACGATTGAAGAACGATAGTCTTTTTCAGGGATATCCTTGAAGGATGATAGTCCTTTTCAGTAATATCCTTGAAGGAATATAGTCCTTTTCAGGAATATCCTTGATGGACGATAGACCTTTTCAGGAACATCCGTGAAGGACGTGTCCTTTTCAGAAATTTCCTTGTAGGACGAAAGTCCTTTTCAGGCACATCATTGAAGGATGATAGTCCTTTTTAGGGAAATCCTTGAAATACGATAGTCCTCTTCAGGACTATGTTTGTAGGACGATAGTCCTTTTCAGGGATATCCTTGAAGGACGAAAGTCCCTTTCAGGAATATCCTAGAAGGACGATAGTCCATTTCAGGAATATCCTTCATGGACGAAAGTCCTTTTCAGGAATATCCTTGTATTACAACAGTCCTTTTCAGGCACATCCTTGAAGGATGATAGTCCTTTTTAGTAATATCCTTAAAGGAATATAGTCCTTTTCAGGAAAATCCTTAATAATAATAATAATAATAATAATAATATTTGGACATTATTACACCAATTGAACTAGCCCCTTGGTAAGTACATTTAAGACTTGTGTTAAGGGTACTAGTCAACGTATATTTAAGAAATGTATACATATTATATATAGATAAATACATATATAGCATATATAATCAACGACCAGACTGGAAAGCAGTAGAAAAGCGTAGTTCTTAACTCTGCCACCACCGGGAATCGAACCCGGGACCCCATGATTAGCGTTCAGGTGTCTAACCGATCGCGCCACGGAGGTCGTCATACAACATACAACATACAACATACTTAAAGAACGATAGTCCTTTTTAGGAATATCCTTGAAGGACGATAGTCCTTTTCAGGACTTCGATTGAAGAACGATAGTCTTTTTCAGGAATGTCCTTGAAAGACGATAGTCCTTTTTAGGAATATCCTTAAAGAACGACAATCCTTTTCAGGAATGTCCTTGAATTACAATAGTCCTTTTCAGGCACATCCATAAAGGATGATAGTTTTTTTCATTAATATCCCTTAAGGACGATAGTCCTTTTCAGGAATATCCTTGAATTACAATAGTCCTTTTCAGGCACATCCATGAAGGATGATAGTCCTTTTCAGGAATATCCTTCAAGGACGATAATCCTTTTCAGAAATATCCTTCAATTACAATAGTCCTTTTCAGGCACATCCATGAAGGATGATAGTCCTTTTCAGGAATATCCTTGATGGACGATAGACCTTTTCAGGAACAAACCTTGAAGGACGAGTCCTTTTCAGGACTATGTTTGTAGGACGATAGTCCTTTTAAGAAATATCCTTGAAAGACGGTAGTCCTTTGCAGGAATATCCTTGAATTACAATAGTCCTTGTCAGGAACATCCTTAAAGGACGATAGTCCTTTGCAGGACTACGATTGAAGAACGATAGTCCTTTTTAGGAATATACTTGAATTACAATAGTCCTTGTCAGGAATATCCTTGATGGACGATATACCTTTTCAGGAACAAACCTTAAAGGACGAGTCCTTTTCAGGAATATCCTTGAAGGATTATAGTCCTTTTCAGGACTATGTTTATAGGACGATAGTCCTTTTAAGAAATATCCTTGAAAGACGATAGTCCTTTGCAGGAATATCCTTAAAGGACGAAAGTCCTTTTAAGGAATATCCTTGAATTACAATAGCCCTTTTTAGACACATCCTTGAAGGATGATAGTCCTTTACAGGAATATCCTTGAAGGACAATAGTCCTTTTCAGGAATATCCTTGATGGACGATAGACCTTTTCAGGAATATCCTTGAATTACAATAGTCCTTTTCAGGCACATCCTTGAAGGATGATAGTCCTTTTCAGGAATATCCTTGAAGGACGATAGTCCTTTTCAGGCACATCCTTGAAGGATGATAGTGCTCTTCAGGAATATCCTTGAGGGACGATAGTCCTTTTCAGGAATATCCTTATAGGACGATAGTCCTTTTCAGGCACATCCTTGAAGGACGATAGTCCGTTTCAGGAATATCCTTGAAGGACGATAGTCCTTTTCAGAAATATCCTTAAAGGAGAATAGTCATTTTCAGGCACATCCTTGAATTACAATAGTCCTTTTCAGGAATATCCTTAAAAGACGATAGTCCTTTTCAGGACGACGATTGAAGAAAGATAGTCTTTTTTCAGGGATATCCTAGGATAACAATAGTCCTTTTATGGACTACGTTTGAAGGACGTTAGTCCTTTTCAGGAATATCCTTGAATTACAATAGTCCTTTTCAGGTACATCCTTGAAGGATTATAGTCCTTTTCAGGAATATCCTTTAAGGACGATAGTCCTTTTCGGGAATGTCCTTGAAGGACGATAGTCCGATTCAGGAATAACCTTGAAGGACGATAGTCATTTTCAGGAATATCCTTAAAGGACGATAGTCCTTTTCAGCAATATCCTTGAAGTACAATAGTCCTTTTCAGGCACATCCTTGAAGGATGATAGTCCTTTTCAGGGATATCCTTGAAGGACGATAGTCCTTTTCAGCAATATCCTTGAAGGACGATAGTCCTTTTCGGGAATATCCTTAAAGGACGATAGTCCTTTTCAGGAATATCCTTGATGGACGATATACTTTTTCAGGAACAAACCTTAAAGGACGAGTCCATTTCAGGAATATCCTTGAAGGACTATAGTTCTTTTCAGGACTATGTTTGTAGGACGATAGTCCTTTTAAGAAATATCCTTTAAAGACGATAGTCCTTTGCAGGAATATCCTTAAAGGACGAAAGTCCTTTTAAGGAATATCCTTGAATTACAATAGTCCTTTTCAGGCACATCCTTGAAGGATGATAGTCCTTTACAGGAATATCCTTGAAGGACGATAGTCCTTTTCAGGAATATCCTTGATGGACGATAGATCTTTTCAGGAATATCCTTGAATTACAATAGTCCTTTTCAGGCACATCCTTGAAGGATGATAGTCCTTTACAGGAATATCCTTGAAGGACGATAGTCCTTTTCAGGAATATCCTTGATGGACGATAGACCTTTTCAGGAATATCCTTGAATTACAATAGTCCTTTTCAGGCACATCCTTGAAGGATGATAGTGCTTTTCAGGAATATCCTTAAAGGACGATAGTCCTTTTCAGGAATATCCTTAAAGGACGATAGTCCTTTTCAGGAATGTCCTTGAAGGACGATAGTCCGTTTAAGAAATATCCTTGAAGGACGATAATCCTTTTCAGGAATATCCTTTAATAACAATAGTCCTTTTCAGGTACATCCTTGAAGGATTATAGTCCTTTTCAGGAATATCCTTGAAGGACGATAGTCCTTTTCGGGAATGTCCTTGAAGGACGATAGTCCGATTCAGGAATAACCTTGAAGGACGATAGTCCTTTTCAGGAATATCCTTAAAAGTTGATAGTCCTTTTCAGCAATATCCTTGAAGTACAATAGTCCTTTTCAGGCACATCCTTGAAGGATGATAGTCCTTTTCAGGGATATCCTTGAAGGACGATAGTCCTTTTCAGCAATATCCTTGAAGTACAATAGTCCTTTTCAGGAATGTCCTTGAGGGACGATAGTCCGTTTCAGGAATAACCTTGAAGGACGATAGTCCTTTTCGGGAATATCCTTAAAGGACGATAGTCCTTTTCAGGAATATCCTTGATGGACGATTTACCTTTTCAGGAACAAACCTTAAAGGACGAGTCCATTTCAGGAATATCCTTGAAGGACTATAGTCCTTTTCAGGACTATGTTTGTAGGACGATAGTCCTTTTAAGAAATATCCTTTAAAGACGATAGTCCTTTGCAGGAATATCCTTAAAGGACGAAAGTCCTTTTAAGGAATATCCTTGAATTACAATAGTCCTTTTCAGGCACATCCTTGAAGGATGATAGTCCTTTACAGGAATATCCTTGAAGGACCATAGTCCTTTTCAGGAATATCCTTGATGGACGATAGACCTTTTCAGGAATATCCTTGAATTACAATAGTCCTTTTCAGGCACATCCTTGAAGGATGATAGTCCTTTACAGGAATATCCTTGAAGGACGATAGTTCTTTTCAGGAATATCCTTGATGGACGATAGACCTTTTCAGGAATATCCTTGAATTACAATAGTCCTTTTCAGGCACATCCTTGAAGGATGATAGTCCTTTTCAGGAATATCCTTAAAGGACGATAGTCCTTTTCAGGAATATCCTTAAAGGACGATAGTCCTTTTCAGGAATGTCCTTGAAGGACGATAGTCCGTTTCAGAAATATCCTTGAAGGACGATAATCCTTTTCAGGAATATCCTTTAATAACAATAGTCCTTTTCAGGTACATCCTTGAAGGATTATAGTCCTTTTCAGGAATAACCTTGAAGGACGATAGTCCTTTTCAGGAATATCCTTAAAGGACGATAGTCCTTTTCAGCAATATACTTGAAGTACAATAGTCCTTTTCAGGCACATCCTTGAAGGATGATAGTCCTTTTCAGGGATATCCTTGAAGGACGATAGTCCTTTTCAGCAATATCCTTGATGGACGATAGACCTTTTCAGGAATATCCTTGAATTACAATAGTCCTTTTCAGGCACATGCTTGAAGGATGATAGTCCTTTTCAGGAATATCCTTAAAGGACGATAGTCCTTTTCAGGAATATCCTTAAAGGACGATAGTCCTTTTCAGGAATGTCCTTGAAGGACGATAGTCCGTTTAAGAAATATCCTTGAAGGACGATAATCCTTTTCAGGAATATCCTTTAATAACAATAGTCCTTTTCAGGTACATCCTTGAAGGATTATAGTCCTTTTCAGGAATATCCTTGAAGGACGATAGTCCTTTTCGGGAGTGTCCTTGAAGGACGATAGTCCGATTCAGGAATAACCTTGAAGGACGATAGTCCTTTTCGGGAATATCCTTAAAGGACGATAGTCCTTTTCAGGAATATCCTTGATGGACGATATACCTTTTCAGGAACAAACCTTAAAGGACGAGTCCATTTCAGAAATATCCTTGAAGGACTATAGTCCTTTTCAGGACTATGTTTGTAGGACGATAGTCCTTTTAAGAAATATCCTTTAAAGACGATAGTCCTTTGCAGGAATATCCTTAAAGGACGAAAGTCCTTTTAAGGAATATCCTTGAATTACAATAGTCCTTTTCAGGCACATCCTTGAAGGATGATAGTCCTTTACAGAAATATCCTTGAAGGACGATAGTCCTTTTCAGGAATATCCTTGATGGACGATAGACCTTTTCAGGAATAACCTTGAATTACAATAGTCCTTTTCAGGCACATCCTTGAAGGATGATAGTCCTTTACAGGAATATCCTTGAAGGACGATAGTCCTTTTCAGGAATATCCTTGATGGACGATAGACCTTTTCAGGAATATCCTTGAAGGATGATAGTCCTTTTCAGGACAACAATTAAAGAACGATAGTCTTTTTCAGGGATATCCTTGAAGGACGATAGTCCTCTTCAGGACTATGTTTGTAGGACGATAGTCCTTTTCAGGAATATCCTTCAAGGACGAAAGTCCTTTTCAGGAATATCCTTTAGGGACGAAAGTCCTTTTCAAGAATATCCTTAAATTACAATAGTCCTTTTCAGGAATATCCTTAAAAGACGATAATCCTTTTCAGGACGGCGATTGAAGAACGATAGTCTTTTTCAGGGTTATCCTTGAAGGATGATAGTCCTTTTCAGTAATATCCTTGAAGGAATATAGTCCTTTTCAGGAATATCCTTGATGGACGATAGACCTTTTCAGGAATATCCTTGATGGACGATAGACCTTTTCAGGAATAACCTTGAATTACAATAGTCCTTTTCAGGCACATCCTTGAAGGATGATAGTCCTTTACAGGAATATCCTTGAAGGACGATAGTCCTTTCCAGGAATATTCTTGAAGGACGATAGTCCTTTTCAGGAATGTCCTTGAAGGATGATAGTCCGTTTCAGGAATATCCTTGAAAGACGATAGTCCTTTTCAGGAATGTCCTTGAAGGACGATAGTCCGTTTCAGGAATATCCTTGAAGGACGATAGTCCTTTTCAGGAATATCCTTGAAGGATGATAGTCCTTTTCAGGACAACAATTAAAGAACGATAGTCTTTTTCAGGGATATCCTTGAAGGACGATAGTCCTCTTCAGGACTATGTTTGTAGGACGATAGTCCTTTTCAGGAATATCCTTCAAGGACGAAAGTCCTTTTCAGGAATATCCTTTAGGGACGAAAGTCCTTTTCAAGAATATCCTTAAATTACAATAGTCCTTTTCAGGAATATCCTTAAAAGACGATAATCCTTTTCAGGACGGCGATTGAAGAACGATAGTCTTTTTCAGGGTTATCCTTGAAGGATGATAGTCCTTTTCAGTAATATCCTTGAAGGAATATAGTCCTTTTCAGGAATATCCTTGATGGACGATAGACCTTTTCAGGAACATCCTTGAAGGACGTGTCCTTTTCAGAAATATCCTTGTAGGACGAAAGTCCTTTTCAGGCACATCATTGAAGGATGATAGTCCTTTTTAGGGAAATCCTTGAAATACGATAGTCCTCTTCAGGACTATGTTTGTAGGACGATAGTCCTTTTCAGGGATATCCTTGAAGGACGAAAGTCCCTTTCAGGAATATCCTAGAAGGACGATAGTCCATTTCAGGAATATCCTTCAAGGACGAAAGTCCTTTTCAGGAATATCCTTGTATTACAACAGTCCTTTTCAGGCACATCCTTGAAGGATGATAGTCCTTTTCAGGAATATCCTTAAAGAACGATAGTCCTTTTCAGGAACATCCTTGAATTACAATAGTCCTTTTCAGGAATATCCTTGATGGACGATATACCTTTTCAGGAACAAACCTTAAAGGACGAGTCCTTTTCAGGAATATCCTTGAAGGACTATAGTCCTTTTCAGGACTATGTTTGTAGGACGATAGTCCTTTTAAGAAATATCCTTGAAAGACGATAGTCCTTTGCAGGAATATCCTTAAAGGACGAAAGTCCTTTTAAGGAATATCCTTGAATTACAATAGTCCTTTTCAGGCACATCCTTGAAGGATGATAGTCCTTTACAGGAATATCCTTGAAGGACGATAGTCCTTTTCAGGAATATCCTTGATGGACGATAGACCTTTTCAGGAATATCCTTGAATTACAATAGTCCTTTTCAGGCACATCCTTGAAGGATGATAGTCCTTTTCAGGAATATCCTTAAAGGACTATAGTCCTTTTCAGGAATATCCTTAAAGGACGATAGTCCTTTTCAGGAATGTCCTTGAAGGACGATAGTCCGTTTCAGAAATATCCTTGAAGGACGATAATCCTTTTCAGGAATATCCTTGAATTACAATAGTCCTTTTCATGAACATCCTTAAAGGACGATAGTCCTTTTCAATAATATCCTTGAGGGACGATAATCCTTTTCAGGAATGTCCTTGAGGGACGATAGTCCGTTTCAGGAATAACCTTGAAGGACGATAGTCCTTTTCGGGAATATCCTTAAAGGACGATAGTCCTTTTCAGCAATATCCTTAAATTACAATAGTCCTTTTCAGGCACATCCTTGAAGGATGATAGTCCTTTTCAGGAATATCCTTGAAGGACAATAGTCCTTTTCAGGCACATCCTTGAAGGACGATAGTCCTTTTCAGGAATATCCTTGAAGGACAATAGTCCTTTTCAGGCACATCCTTGAAGGATGATAGTCCTTTTAAGGAATATCCTTGAAGTACAATAGTCCTTTTCAGGCACATCCTTGAATCACAACAGTCCTTTTCAGGAATATCCTTAAAAGACGATAGTCCTTTTCAGGACGACGATTGAAGAACGATAGTCTTTTTCAGGGATATCCTAGAATTACAATAGTCCTTTTCAGGAATATCCTTAAAGGACGATAGTCCTTTTCAGCAATATCCTTGAAGTACAATAGTCCTTTTCAGGCACATCCTTGAAGGATGATAGTCCTTTTCAGGGATATCCTTGATGGACGATATACCTTTTCAGGAACAAACCTTAAAGGACGAGTCCATTTCAGGAATATCCTTGAAGGACTATAGTCCTTTTCAGGACTATGTTTGTAGGACGATAGTCCTTTTAAGAAATATCCTTGAAAGACGATAGTCCTTTGCAGGAATATCCTTAAAGGACGAAAGTCCTTTTAAGGAATATCCTTGAATTACAATAGTCCTTTTCAGGCACATCCTTGAAGGATGATAGTCCTTTACAGGAATATCCTTGAAGGACGATAGTCCTTTTCAGGAATATCCTTGATGGACGATAGACCTTTTCAGGAATATCCTTGAATTACAATAGTCCTTTTCAGGCACATCCTTGAAGGATGATAGTCCTTTTCAGGAATATCCTTAAAGGACGATAATCCGTTTCAGGAATGTCCTTGAAGGACGATAGTCCGTTTCAAATATATCCTTGAAGGACGATAATCCTTTTCAGGAATATCCTTAAATAACAATAGTCCTTTTCATGAAAATCCTTAAAGGATGATAGTCCTTTTCAATAATATCTTTGAGGGACGATAGTCCTTTGCAGGAATATCCTTACAGGACTACGTTTGAAGGACGATAGTCCTTTTCAGGAACATCCTTGAAGGACTATAGTCCTTTTCAGGACTATGTTTGTAGGACGATAGTCCTTTTAAGTAATATCCTTGGAAGACGACAGTCGTTTGCAGGAATGTCCTTGAAGGACGATAGTCTTTTTCAGGGATATCCTTGAAGGACGATAGTCCTCTTCAGGACTATGTTTGTAGGACGATAGTCCTTTTCTGGAATATACTTACAGGACTACGTTTGAAGGACGATAGTCCTTTTAAGTAATATCCTTGAAAGACGATAGTCCTTTTCAGGAATGCCCTTGAAGGACGATAGTCTTTTTCAGGGATATCCTTGAAGGACGATAGTCCTCTTCAGGACTATGTTTGTAGGACGATAGTCCTTTTCTGGAATATCCTTCAAGGACGAAAGTCCTTTTTAGGAATATCCTTCAGGGACGATAGTCCTTTTCAGGAATATCCTTAAATTACAATAGTCCTTTTCAGGAATATCCTTAAAAGACGATAATCCTTTTCAGGACGACGATTGAAGAACGATAGTCTTTTTCAGGGATATCCTTGAAGGATGATAGTCCTTTTCAGTAATATCCTTAAAGAACGATAGTCCTTTTCAGGAACATCCTTGAATTACAATAGTCCTTTTCAGGAATATCCTTAAAGGACGATAGTCCTTTTCAATAATATTCTTGAGGGACGATAATCCTTTTCAGGAATGTCCTTGAGGGACGATAGTCCGTTTCAGGAATAACCTTGAAGGACGATAGTCCTTTTCGGGAATATCCTTAAAGGACGATAGTCCTTTTCAGCAATATCCTTAAATTACAATAGTCCTTTTCAGGCACATCCTTGAAGGATGATAGTCCTTTTCAGGAATATCCTTGAAGGACAATAGTCCTTTTCAGGCACATCCTTGAAGGACGATAGTCCTTTTCAGGAATATCCTTGAAGGATAATAGTCCTTTTCAGGCACATCCTTGAAGGATGATAGTCCTTTTAAGGAATATCCTTGAAGTACAATAGTCCTTTTCAGGCACATCCTTGAAGGATGATAGTCCTTTACAGGAATATCCTTGAAGGACGATAGTCCTTTTCAGGAATATCCTTGATGGACGATAGACCTTTTCAGGAATATCCTTGAATTACAATAGTCCTTTTCAGGCACATCCTTGAAGGATGATAGTCCTTTTCAGGAATATCCTTAAAGGACGATAATCCGTTTCAGGAATGTCCTTGAAGGACGATAGTCCGTTTCAAATATATCCTTGAAGGACGATAATCCTTTTCAGGAATATCCTTAAATAACAATAGTCCTTTTCATGAAAATCCTTAAAGGATGATAGTCCTTTTCAATAATATCTTTGAGGGACGATAGTCCTTTGCAGGAATATCCTTACAGGACTACGTTTGAAGGACGATAGTCCTTTTCAGGAACATCCTTGAAGGACTATAGTCCTTTTCAGGACTATGTTTGTAGGACGATAGTCCTTTTAAGTAATATCCTTGGAAGACGACAGTCGTTTGCAGGAATGTCCTTGAAGGACGATAGTCTTTTTCAGGGATATCCTTGAAGGACGATAGTCCTCTTCAGGACTATGTTTGTAGGACGATAGTCCTTTTCTGGAATATACTTACAGGACTACGTTTGAAGGACGATAGTCCTTTTAAGTAATATCCTTGAAAGACGATAGTCCTTTTCAGGAATGCCCTTGAAGGACGATAGTCTTTTTCAGGGATATCCTTGAAGGACGATAGTCCTCTTCAGGACTATGTTTGTAGGACGATAGTTCTTTTCTGGAATATCCTTCAAGGACGAAAGTCCTTTTTAGGAATATCCTTCAGGGACGATAGTCCTTTTCAGGAATATCCTTAAATTACAATAGTCCTTTTCAGGAATATCCTTAAAAGACGATAATCCTTTTCAGGACGACGATTGAAGAACGATAGTCTTTTTCAGGGATATCCTTGAAGGATGATAGTCCTTTTCAGTAATATCCTTAAAGAACGATAGTCCTTTTCAGGAACATCCTTGAATTACAATAGTCCTTTTCAGGAATATCCTTGATGGACGATATACCTTTTCAGGAACAAACCTTAAAGGACGAGTCCTTTTCAGGAATATCCTTGAAGGACTATAGTCCTTTTCAGGACTATGTTTGTAGGACGATAGTCCTTTTAAGAAATATCCTTGAAAGACGATAGTCCTTTGCAGGAATATCCTTAAAGGACGAAAGTCCTTTTAAGGAATATCCTTGAATTACAATAGTCCTTTTCAGGCACATCCTTGAAGGATGATAGTCCTTTACAGGAATATCCTTGAAGGACGATAGTCCTTTTCAGGAATATCCTTGATGGACGATAGACCTTTTCAGGAATATCCTTGAATTACAATAGTCCTTTTCAGGCACATCCTTGAAGGATGATAGTCCTTTTCAGGAATATCCTTGAAGGACTATAGTCCTTTTCAGGACTATGTTTGTAGGACGATAGTCCTTTTAAGAAATATCCTTGAAAGACGATAGTCCTTTGCAGGAATATCCTTAAAGGACGAAAGTCCTTTTAAGGAATATCCTTGAATTACAATAGTCCTTTTCAGGCACATCCTTGAAGGATGATAGTCCTTTACAGGAATATCCTTGAAGGACGATAGTCCTTTTCAGGAATATCCTTGATGGACGATAGACCTTTTCAGGAATATCCTTGAATTACAATAGTCCTTTTCAGGCACATCCTTGAAGGATGATAGTCCTTTTCAGGAATATCCTTAAAGGACGATAGTCCTTTTCAGGAATACCCTTAAAGGACGATAGTCCTTTTCAGGAATGTCCTTGAAGGACGATAGTCCGTTTCAGAAATATCCTTGAAGGACGATAATCCTTTTCAGGAATATCCTTGAATTACAATAGTCCTTTTCATGAACATCCTTAAAGGACGATAGTCCTTTTCAATAATATCCTTGAGGGACGATAATCCTTTGCAGGAATATCCTTACAGTACTACGTTTGAAGGACGATAGTCCTTTTCAGTAACATCCTTGAAGAACTATAGTCCTTTTCAGAATATCCTTGAAGGACGAGTCCTTTTCAGGAATATCGTGAAGCGTAAAGGTTGTTGTTAAAGAGTTTTAAAAATGAAAGAAAACATTTGCAAATAAAATTTGGGAAAAATTGGAAAGGTGTAAGCTTATCTGGCGGAATTTAGATAGAATGAAGATGATTATGAGGAAATACAAATATTTACAAACTAAGTTCAACCTAGTATCGAATGACCAGTTTGCGCAAGTTCAGACTCCTTCTTGAACTCTAATTATTCTCCCAGCGGAACACGGTTCCGGAGCAATCACAGCGGAAACACGGCCAGAAACACTCCCGGCAGCAGGCAGATAGGTACACGAACTCAACACGGCCCAGGAACAATTCAGTCTTAACAGAGACAGACTCAGATCAAGATCAGCTCTTCAAAGCTTCAGAGCGTGTTTCGAAAAGGTAGATGGGATTATTTGTCTTGAGGATTCGGTCTGGGCAGAGATAGACTCAGACTAAGATGAGTTCTTCAGTAGTGATCTCGACAAAATTGATCTTAAAAAGTTTACACAATTTCTTTATACACTTTCACCATTGAGGTCTAAAAATACTTTTTAGATGAAAGGAATCACCTAAGTCTCGATAACATATAAAAATATATCGTTGCATAGATTCTGCATAACCTCACTTTACTTACATAAATGTAACGTGGTATATTCTAAATTTTAATAGGTTCTAGAAATTTTCATTACTCACGTTCATGTAGCATAAGTTTTTATATTGTTCTCCTTGTTTATAACTTACGCAGCGGATTTAGTATTTTGTGTTAGGTATTTTGATCATTTCTTGTATTTTCATGCAATTAATCATCTCAATGATTTTGTCCTGGAATTTATTTATTTACGTTTTTAAAGTGAGGTTATGCAGAATCTATGCAACGATATATTTTTATATGTTATCGAGACTTAGGTGATTCCTTTCATCTAAAAAGTATTTTTAGACCTCAATGGTGAAAGTGTATAAAGAAATTGTGTAAACTTTTTAAGATCAATTTTGTCGAGATCACTACTGAAGAACTCATCTTAGTCTGAGTCTATCTCTGCCCAGACCGAATCCTCAAGACAAATAATCCCATCTACCTTTTCGAAACACGCTCTGAAGCTTTGAAGAGCTGATCTTGATCTGAGTCTGTCTCTGTTAAGACTGAATTGTTCCTGGGCCGTGTTGAGTTCGTGTACCTATCTGCCTGCTGCCGGGAGTGTTTCTGGCCGTGTTTCCGCTGTGATTGCTCCGGAACCGTGTTCCGCTGGGAGAATAATTAGAGTTCAAGAAGGAGTCTGAACTTGCGCAAACTGGTCATTCGATACTAGGTTGAACTTAGTTTGTAAATATTTGTATTTCCTCATAATCATCTTCATTCTATCTAAATTCCGCCAGATAAGCTTAAACCTTTCCAATTTTTCCCATTTTTATTTGCAAATGTTTTTTTTTAATTCAATTCTCTTTATTTTATTTTTTCTTTCATTTTTAAAACTCTTTAACAACAAGCTTTACGCTTCAGAATATTCCTGAAAAGGACTCGTCCTTCAAGGATATTCATGTAAAGCACTATCGTCCTTCAAGGATATTCCTGCAAAGGACTATCGTCGTTCAAGGATAGTACTGAAAAGGACTATCGTCTTACAAACATAGTCCTGAAAAGGACTATCGTCCTTCAAGGATATTCCTGGAAAGGACTATGGTCCTTGAAGAATATTCCTCAAACGGACTATCATCTATCAAGGATGTTCCTGCAAACGACTATCGTCCCTCAAGGATATTACTGAAAAGCTGCAGCGGCGATGGCTGAGAGTTTCTAGCGGCGAAAATATGGAAATTTAGTCAATGACTATTTTTTCGTTCCCTTCGCCGTTGAAACTCTTGGGACGTGGGGAGGCGAGGCACGACGTTTTATAAAGGAGGTGTCTGTTCGCCTCTCCGAGGCCTGTGGTCATCCAAAGGCTGGCGCTTACCTCGGCCAACGCTTTAGTTTGGCCATTCAAAGAGGTAATGTTGCCAGTTTGCTGACAGCGAGGAGCCAAAGGAGATATTTTTGCTTTAAAGTGTTATTTTATTCGATTTTTTAAAACATTAACATAACATACGCTTCAGGACTTTTGTATACACACTCCCTTTTTTATTATGGCGGGGTAGTCAGAGGCTTGAGTGCCCATCTCCGAAATTTCGAAGGCATGTTCGGTATGGGTCATTCGAAGCCCGCGCATCACTAGATAGACAACACCCAACGTGAAAGGTAGTGAACCGTTTCGCCGTTTTTTTTTATTGTAAATAATAGTTTTATTTTGAAGTGATTAATTATATTAGTATAAAAGATTGTGTTAAAATAAACATATATGTATAAGTTTGCACTAAAACGACGTTGATCGGGAAGGGCTACTACAAAGTGAAAGACTTTTTAAATAATGTTATGTGACGTTTCATTTTTGTGTGGTCATAGCTTCCCGTTCTGGTTCTTATTAAGACTCCCTTTAAGTTTGTTGCTAAGCACTATTTGTTGAATGTGAAGCTTTGATCATGTTCTAATGAATGATTATTAAGTTTAATGTACACATTGTGTCCACAATCACGTGGACATACCGCGCCGGCCGAGGACAGTGCTCTTGCCCACAGCATTAGAATGCTGACGCCAAACACAGAAAGGTGCAGTCGGACGTTGGTACCACCAAGCATGCTGACGAGGATCCGGCGCAGTGACGGTGATGGCAGCGGTGCAAGAGTGCAAGTCAGCACATGCAGCGGCAGCAGCTCCGAGCCCGCGGAGAGGCGGTGGCAGTAGCATTGACGTGAATCGCTCTTCTCGCATTGTTGTATATAAACCCTGATATTTTAATCAATAAATAAATCGTTACGAACCTTGTAGCGTTCTCAATTCTTCACCTCTCCTCCCGTAGTGGCAAAGACACCTTCAGTCTCAAATGGTGACGCTGAGCCTGGCTGACCAGCTACGGGAAAATCCTTATTCCCCCAACCTAGGCTCCCGGCCGCGTCTTTAGGTCTAGAGGCGTAGCTTTCCTTACCGTTAGGCACTACACACGGCTAGGCACACTATATGCCTGGTGGCTCCGGCTGCCCCACATCCACGCGCCACACGCCTGACACACTACTCCACACTTATTATATATAAGTATATATTCGGGTTAGGCTATAGGGACTTAGGGCCAGTCAGGTACGCACACCTTATTGGTGGCTAGGTTCGTCTGTAGGCTATCCCCCATATCTTCCCACACTGCAGGGTCGGGACCCCTCTGTCTGCGGTGTGCCCACATTGTCTGCAGAGTTTCATGGCACTTCTTCTCTGCAGAGATTTTTATTAATTTCATTTGATGTATTTTAATAATTAGTGTATATTAATGACATATTTTTTTATAAAAAATGTTTTGTTTTTTTTTACTTTCAATAAGTGATTTTATGATCCTTATATTGAATAAAAAGATTTTCATTTCATTTCATTCAAATAAACAATTTTATTATATTTTTTAGGTTAGGTTAGTGTATGATAAACAACGCACGAGCACAATGAGAAACGGGTCGCTCTTATAATTATTTATATAAACCATAAACAACTAAAGAATATTACGCTAACTAAAACATTCAGCTATAACTTGAAAGTTGGCATTTTGAAAAGTTCGTAACTGTAATAAATCACAAGTTTATGATAAGTTGGCAAAAGATTATTCGGCAAAATAAAACTCCGCGAAACGTTTGTTGGCAACCAATTATTCGGCCAAACAATTTTCGGCGAAAAGGCAGAGATCCAACTTCAGTAATAGTGTGAAGTTGGTAGTGGATAAGCAAGTGTCAAATTTCACCATTGATGACAGGGAATCTGTTAAATTTCACCTTAAAAATGCCGCATTTGTCATTTTACTATTCCACGAACAACTTTGAATAGTGACATACATACATTCGATCCTCTTCTACTACGGTGGGGGAAAACATCGTGAGGAAACCTACCTGTTAATTCTATGGACACCTTGAACCCACGTGTTGACTAGATAGTACTCAATGTGACAGGTGGTCAGCCATGTCGCCATTTACAAGCACTGACTATTACCTGTTCGGGGACCAGGTAGGACCAGGTTTCCTCACGATTTTTTCCCTCAACGTAATATTAAATAATACCACCGTAATTAATCCGTAATAATCACCACCTCATAATCTATAACATTCGCATTAGTTGCTTTATTGTTGGCCTTACTTACCAACAAATCCTTTGAAAGGTATAACAGTCGTGAAGAGTATATGTAAAAAGATACAGAATAAAACAAAATGGCGAAGCTTAATAAAATTTGTATTTCACGAAACGTCTATTTAACAAAATATACCTTAACATTGATTTCAATTTCATAACAAAAACATTTCATATATTCAATGCTGTAAATATGATTTATTCATTCTATATGTATAATAATATTTTGTGAATTTAAGGCACTATTAGACTGACAGCCGCTGTCAGTTAAGCTCATACATTTGGAGTTGTCAGTCATATATTTACCGCGTTTTTGTACAATTCAATTTTGTATTTATTAATATTAATATACTTTTACAACCTTTAAAGATAATATATTTCTGTACTTGTACAGATAAAATGTTTTACTTGTAGTTAAATTGTAGCTTTTGAAACATGTATAAATGAGCTTTTTTAAATTTGAAAATCGTTTAACTGCATAGGTATTTCTCTGTTTCTATGTATATTCACAGAAGTACGTATTTAGAATCAAATTGAATTATCCTAAGAAAAATGTAAGAATATTTAAATCTTTACGTTGTTTCAATATATAAATATATGTAAATCATTATAGTACACAATATTTAAGTCATTTAAGTACTAGAATATGTTTTAAATTTTTTCTTGGGTCAATATGCAGTAAATATATTTGTTAAATGTATCTACTAAAACCTTTCATACAACGAAATGCTTGTAATCATACCTAAGTTATATCTAAAACTAAATAGCATCATCCTTGTGGGGTAGTCAGAGGTTCGTGTGTCCATCTCCGTAATTATGGAGTAAGTCATTTATGGTCACGTCGAACCCACGTGTTAACCAGATAGTCAGCACAAAAAGGTGGCTGACTATAAACCTATTTCGAAGAATAGGCACGTTCTTTATGTATTTTTTTTCTTTACTGTAAAAATTATGTATTTCGCAAATTGTCAAAATGTACGTTTATGTTTTTGAAGCACCAAAACGAATATTTATATAAATAAAAGAATTTATCATCTTTTATATTAAAATCGTCATTATAAAGTTGATTTCGTTACCATGGTAACGTAACTTTAAATTTTACGTAGATATTATCAATCAATGTTTATAAATCTTTGAACTTGTGTACATTTCGTGTAAATTAATAATAATATTGCAATATAAGAATATGATAACATAAAAACACTAAAATCTGCATTAATTTGATCTTAAAAAACACTTCACTTAATAAATAACAATAAAATTAAATCATCTAACAGACATATTTGCTCCATTACGAAAAAACTACTATTTCTACCAAAAAACATTCGTTAAAACACGACAACACTGCACTAGTATTAACCATTCTTTCTAATGTGATGCATTAATCATTCATTTAAATCAATTATTAAAAAGTGAGTACTTCATTACTATTAACTATAAAATATTATTAAATTTAACAATTCAATTTCAAATATCAAAATCTAAAAGTACTTATACGGACGCCATTTTGTAGTGTTGCCATGTTAAGAGTATTTTACAATTTCTACTTTTTAAGTAACGCTTCTTCTTCGGGGTTGCCAGCCTCCTCTTCGTTCTTGGGAATTGGTACGGCTGGTATAGCAGGCAGTGTGTTGATCTGTTAAAATAAATAATTAGTTTATTATTTTGTAAACGTGACTTAGGACAACACAAAACATGGATGTTTGCGGGTGAATGTTTGAAATATTTAACCGAGATATATGAATAAAAATCTGTTATGAAATATGAATACCTATGAATTTATTTGTATATTATAATTGTTTATTTTTGTATTATTGAAATTCTGATGGGGATCCGTGGTCTCTGTCTACCCCTCTACAGGGAATCGGCATAATTAGTATGTGTGTATAAATAAACATACTACTATATACGTATAGTAAAAGTTAGAATATACAAGCATAAACTAATAGAATTGCTACGGCAATTGAACTCAGGTCTAAGTGTTTCTAAATAGCTAGAACAAATCATGCAGTACAAAAGTGCCAGTATAAAACGTACTCGTATTTAACATACAACATAAATATTACAACTTAAAACTCTTTTGCTGCAACTCTATATTATAATAGTCATAGACACGGAATGACTATTACAGTTGAACTAAATGTTGAAGTAAAGCTTTACAAGTTTACACATAATAAATCATAATTCTTATTTATTAGTTTCAATATAATTAGTTTATAATCATTATTCATCGTTATTGAATCAAAAGTACAGTCCGACAAAATTTTTGACTCTGTAGGAAATAAAGAACCACAAAATTTGCCTTTCATTGAAAAATTTGTTCATCTCATTCGTTGTGGCGTGCTGTCTGTCTAATGTAACGCGGACTTCAAGTGACCCATACCTAAAATGCCTTCGAAATTTCGGAGATGGGCACTTTAGCCTCTAACCATAAAAAAGGGAGTGTGTATACACAAGTCCTGAAGCGTATGTACGTTTGTTTTATGAATAACGAGTTCTATTCTAGTCTCGGACGTAAAAAGAATCATAAATGTCTGCAGTTCTTCCTGACATGTCATTGGAGGTGAGTAAGGGCCTAAACGTCAATGTCCCTATCGAGCAAGGGGCTAGCAACCTTTCAATGTTCCATATGCCATCAAACCACCTTCATGCTAAGTGACTAGTAAAGACCTAGGACATATTACATATACTTAGGTTTTAAACACGAAAATATGTAATTAACAAGAATTGTGAGTAAAACAATATTAGTGCGACAAAATGTGATATGGATACAGATTTGATTAAAAACAATCTAATTATCAATCATAAACAGTGTTAAAAAGTACGTACTAATTTTACCTCTTTCAATTCAATACAATTTTAAAAGTAACGTTTATTTTGATTATCAGCATTTAAATATGCGTATAAAAATGATTTTCACTAGTTATACAAGTACCTAGATAGAATGTTAACTCAGCATTTTGATACCGAATCAAGAATTAGTTTATTAACTCACTTTTAACCAAAATTCAATAGCAAGGTCATTTATATATATATATATATATATATATATATATATTTAGTCCCCTATAGCTTATCTAAAAGTGTCGTGAGCTGTAAATAAATGTTGCCAGAGGTAAAATAAGCACGTGTAAACATAGATTTCTAAAGCCGTGCTAGTCACGCTACCTGGCTTACGGTTTTAGTATCTTGTCCTGTCTACATCTGTGGGCTTTGAAATAAAAAACAAACGGTAAAATATCGTAAGATATTTTTTGTATAAAAAGTTAATAAATATATGATTTATATATTAATTGTTTAATGTTTTATATGTAACCCAATTAATTAAAAAGCCAAACTTAAAAAACGGCACCAAAAGAAAATATTATTTACGATTTGCTGATAAAATTGTTATTCAATACAATGATATGTAAAACATACTTTATATGGCGTCATATAATACCATCTTTCGTTTAGGTACTGGCTATCTGAGGCCCAATTCCACTTATGCTTTTTGCAAAATATCAGTTCAATATTACTTCAGTAACAGTGTGAAGTTATTCGTAGAGTAACAAAAGTGACAAATTCAGCTAATTTTGAGTGAAATTTGACACTTTTGCTGTCATGAATAGTGAAATTTGACACTTGCTAATCCACTACCAACTTCACACTTTTAATAAAGTTATATTTAACTACGATTGTGCTAAATCGCATTAGTAGACTTGGACTTCTCGTTAACATAATTATGTGTTCGAGATAGAATCATTTACTTCATAATCACTACATAGTATAAAACAAAGTCGCTTTCTTTGTCCGTATGTCCCTTTGTATGCTTAAATCTTTGAAACTACGCAACGGATTTTGATGCGGTTTTTTTTAATAGATAGAGTGATTCAAGAGGATGGCTTATATGTATAATAACATCCATTAAGTAGTGGAATAGGCTATATATTTATACCCGTGCAAAGCCGGAGCGGGTCACTAGTTTCTTAGATAAACCTGGCTACTTCTCGATATAGGTCAGTATCTATATATATGGCGATATGGTTTACCACCTGTCACGTTGGATACTGATTATCAGGTAACAAGTTTAGTGGGTTTCGAGTGGACTAAGACCATCACAATGCTCACTTGATGGTGGACACTCAATCTCATAACCCCGAAAGAAATTACATTCATGATTCATACGTTTGTATGTATTAAAATATTCGTGAGGAACATATTTTAATTCTATCAGCAAATCATAAATATTTTATGTTATAACTGAAAACTCCCATTCATTACATAACATACACGGTTAACGACATCTGTGTATAAATATATGACTTATTTATAAATATTTATTGTACAAGTAGCCGGGACTTGTCACGTATATTTTATATAAGTACAAAGTATTACCTTTGACCACGCCTTGGTCATTGCAACATGGCCGAAACGTCGGGTAACAAAGGTAATACTTTGTTTATAAAATGTACGCGATAAGTCCCGTTTTTTAAATTATTAAACTCGTGAGTCTTTCTAAAATATTTGAAAGATATAAACATCTTTATGTAGATAATAAAAGTTAAAAAATAACCTATTAGTACTATGCAGTGAAAAGTTACTGTCTTAGCAAAAATACGAAAAATACGAATAAGTAGGTGTTATACCTATATATATATATTATAATATTTGATGTACAAAAAACTAAGTTTAGAAAATTATATTCCCGTGTATGTTATATAATAATTAAATTAATTCCCTCATTGATTATTATATTAAGTTCTGTAACAAAATAATGCATTTCATACCTGTTGTTGTAACGAAGATTTCTCTATGTACGGAGAATTGTTGGAGTCTTGCAAAAGCTGTTGATAATAAGAAGAACACATTTAATAACATTTTAATAATGTAATGTAATAAATACACATTTACGAATTTCGTCGAATACTACTGTGAGGGAAAACATCGTGACGAAACCTACCTGTTCGTGTAGATAATAGTTAGCACTTATAAATGGCGACACGGCTTACCACCTGTCACATTGAGTACTAACTATCTGGTCAACACGTGGGTTCGAGGTGGCCATAGAATTACTACCTTCGCCATGTCGCCATTTACAAGTTTGAGGAATAAGTAAGTTTCCTCACGATGTTTTCCCTCACCGTAGTATTCGACGCATTTCGTAAATGTGTTTTTATTACGAAAATGTACATAGAAATTCATTAAATTTCATTTCCATTGGTATATGCTGGTGGGATTTGAACCCTGTACCCACTGATACAGAGCCAAGCCCCAAACAACTGAGCTACGTTGAATAGCATACATACATGTATATTTTTGAAATGACACTATTGTATAGGTTCTACATATTTGTAAAAACTATGTACGTTAAATTGTCTGCAGAGTTTCTTGGCATTTCTTCTCTACAATTTTTTATTTACAAAATACCAATAGTTTAACATTTTGACTTATTTTTAATTCTTAAACATACTTAGTTGTAATGAAATTATTTCAGCCCCCTGCTAGTAGGACCTATAACCTGAAAAAAGGTCGCTGGTAGTGGTTGGCAGAGGGCCACGAGTGATCATGTTTTCCCTTGGGAAGGCCTACGTCCAGCAGTGGACTGCTACAGGCTGATTGCATGTATGTACCTTATCAACTTCAGGCTCGATTTGCTCGTTGGTCTCTCCCGTGTTCAAAGCACCCTTCTCCATTAAGGTGGCACGTTTGGCGGCTAAGTACATGGATCTGTAAGCACAAGTTATGTAGAGGTGACTATGGGATTAGGGGTATATATGACGGTGATTATGTTATTTACTATGTGAGACCGAGTCATATCACGATAAATGAATAAAGATATCTGATTATCTTTATTTTGCCCGACGTTTCGACCCAGTTGCATAGGCCGTGGTCGCGGGAAGACTAGCGTCTCAGCTAATGTCTGTCTACCCTCACAAATTTTTATTGATTCATAGCACGACACACTACACTCACACTATCCGAAGACACATCCGCAGTTATGGCACGCGAATATAATCCCATGATTACCGGTTCCTATGTTTCCGAAAGCCTAAAACCATCCTCACGATTGAAATTATTGGGATGTTTTTTTAATTTCAATAGCCTCACGAACAACCCTGGGATAATAATGTTGTTCCGTGGAGATGATTTGAGTAAATAAAATCATAGTAAATAAAATGAGTATAAATCGCGGGTGGTTATGTTGTCCCGTATTAGTCTGGGACGTAAAAAGAATGCTAACTAGCTGTGCTCCCGGCACGTTGTAGAAGGAATAAGGGACTAGGAGTCAATGGAATCTATTGAGCGATGGATTAGTCAATATAACATAAAAATATTAATGCTAATGAGTGACCAAGGAGATGTTTTCAGGTCTCCAAGGTTCTGTTAAACCCGAAAGGGCGTGAATGTATATATGTATGTAAATTTCATGTTAAAGTCAAATGAACAGTGATAGACACATACATATAGTCACAATATAACTAATGTTATATCTAACTTATATCTATATCTAGCTAATTCTATAGAAACATATGTATATCTACATATATTTACCCCCCTACTTTCTTAACAGGTTAAACATGAATATATGAGTAAATACGAGTACTCACCTTGAACGATATGTAGAATTGTACACATACAAATCTCTCAAACACATATTTTAATTTATATGTATATCTAAACGTAAGTACAATAAGTTATAGATACATTCAAATTTCAAATATCTGTAACGTCAGGATTTAATTTAAATCATATGTGTAAGAAAGATCCGTTTTTTAAATCTAACATTTTTATATTTAATTTGCATTATGTGTTTGATACGTAAATCTTTCATATTAATTCCCCAACCAAACCATAGATGGCGCCCTGATTTCACAAAATAATTCGCCCACTTTACCACAGATGTCGCTATTCCACTTACCGTTTCACAGTCAGATAGTAGAGCTCAGTAATGGCTCGCACTGAATAGTCAGGAACGAAGGTGTGACGCAGCATGGAATCCATGTTCAGGTTCTGGAGAGAACCCAGGGTTGTGGGGTTCTGGGTTTCAGCTGGAATTGGTGATTACAGATGTTAAGTTAGGTACATATGCTCTTATATCCGTAAAACAATTGCAGGTAGTCAAAGGTGTGTGAAACCATTACCACAATTGCGAATAGTCATTCTTTAGCCACTTCAAGCCTACGTGACCCAGTGACTATATAGAAAGAACTCAATGTGACAGGTGATAAGCCATATCATTGACAAGCAGTAACTGTTTCATGTTCGGAGAATAAGTAGGTCTCTTCACAATGCAATAGTTCTGTCATCGGAATAGGTAATAGTCATTGTATTTGAACATCGACGTATCATTTGCACTTTGAGTGGCTAATGGGGCAAAAAAAGTGAGGTTTTGAAAATCGATCATATTCGGCACGTTTACACGTCTATCTATATTTCTTGCGAGTTTTAATGCAATATCGCGCAAACTACCCGACCTATGCAAGCGCCAGACATACACCCATCGCGACGCGTATGTATATTAATCAATCAAACTCCTAAACTAATTAAAATCCCATTTTGAATTTTGAAATGAAAAGTGTTTCCCATATGAAAAAAATGAAAAGTTTTCGTGTGTATTTTCAATATATTTTGTACTACTTGTACCAACTTTTAAAACTACCCCCATTTTCACAGCACTTACCAACGCCGATGTTTTGAGTCAGCGCTTGTACACCGAAGTAAGTGAAGGGCCCAGCTTCGAAGACCAGGTTCTCTCGACCCACTGTCACCTCCACTCGGCCTTCCAGGATTAGTACGAAGTAGTCAATCTGTAATAATAGATAAGAATAATGATCATAATTCGACGTAGCTCAGTTGTTTGGAGCTTGACTCTGTATCAGTGGGTACAGGATTCAATTCCCTTGAGCATGTAACAATGGAAATGTTGGTTCTAACATAATATCAGCATTGTGTTTGCCACCAAACGTAACATACCAAGCTGAGTTAAAACCTTTTTGCTGCGACAATAACATGCACAAGCTATACCTCCAAGTTCGTAAGTTTGATTTGTAAAATATTTGTATTGTATATGTTTTTGTTGCTGTAAATAAATGCATTATTATTATTAAATGAAGGTTAAAGAATTTGTATATCATTTTGTTAATTATGTGAGACTGGGTCAAATTTATCGTGATTTGACCCGGTCTCACATAATTAATAAAATGAGTATAAATCGCGGGTGTTTAAAAATTTGTATATCGTTTGCGAAATACATCGAATATTAAGGTGAGGTATATTATAGTTTTAAGAGATTCGCGATTTATAATCATGATTAATAATTAACGGGACTTATCGTGTGAAGCCACAAGATACTGTGAGTGTAGTGTGTAGGTTGCGTGTTATTGATAAAAACGTTGCAATGATGGTAGTCGGAGAAGAATTTGACAGAGCACTGCGCTGGAGGCGAAGAAATATGAATCGTCAGTCTGCCCGTGACCATGGCTACTACAACGTAGTCGAAACGTCGGGTTAATAAAGGTAATTTTATTATATAAAAACTTACGCGTCCCGTTAATTATTAATTATACGCTATATTTGTGGTAAATTTTATGTATGTATACATAGGCGGTTAGGCGTATATTATACATTGGCGTAGGGGTCTACCCAATAAGACATATGACGATAAGACACCATATTGAGAAAGGGTGACTTTAGAAGTACCTATAACCGCCGAGTGTAAGATGTTAAACAAAAAAAAAACAAACGCATTCACGACCATTAACCCTTGCGGGGTAGTCAGAGGTTCAGGTGTCTATCTCCGCAATTGCGAAGGTAGTAATTCTATGGACACCTCGAACCCACGTATTAACCAGATAGTCAGTACTCAATGTGACAGGTGGTCAGCCATGTCGCCATTAACAAGCACTAACTATTACCTGTTCGACGAACAGGTAGGTTTCCTCACGATGTTTTCCCTCACCGTTAAGTTGTAAGATGTTCATAAAATCAAAAGGGTATGTTAGGATCGCAGGTAATAGGGATTCTCGATGTTTGCCTACCCCTCTGTCGGGATATAGGCGTGATGTGTGTGTATGTGTATGATATAAAGTATGTATGATATATGGTATGTATGATATGATATAAAGTATGATTATGATTTACAATGTATCAATATTTATGTAAGAGTAAAGTATTATATCTGTAAGTATCACGACGTTTATTATAAATAAATTATATTGTGTATATGTTTGTTATTTATTATATGCAGCTTGTGACAGATTCCGAATCGGGTGCTGCCGGAGGACCAGTGATGCCAAGCTGCATCGTATAGTGAGGCAGCACCTTTTCACTGCATCAACGGTTTTCTATACATTTATTTTTTCTAAGTTTGTGTTTTTGTAATATGTAGTGAATAAAGAGTTTTCTTTCCTTATTCTTATTTCTTTCTACATACGTATGTATATATGTATGTATAAATTTTGACGACCTCCATGGTGGTCAAGGTCCCGGGTTCGATTCCCGGTGGAGGCAGAGTTAAGAACTACGCTTTTCTACTGCTTTCCAGTCTGGTCGTTGATTACATATTCTATATATGCAATTATCTATATATAATATGTATACATTTCTTAAACATACGTTGACTAGTACCCTTAACACAAGTCTTAAATGTACTTACCGAGGGGCTAGTTCAATTGGTGTAATAATGTCCAAATATTATTATTAACTTACCGGCTTCCCTTCTTGATAAACGTAGATCTTGGGATCATTCTTTTGTTCATCTCCTTTCAACTTGATGTGCTGAATCACGTCTTGTTTCAACAAACGGCGTAACACAGTTTCAGATATCATTTCCTGACGGAACGGCGGTACACCTGTGGATAATAGATAATGATATTATTGAGATATTTGTATATATAATTATTTACATATCAATACATAATGTCAATATGTAGCATTTCAGTACCACAATTACTACATAATATAAAACAAAGTCGCTTTCTCTGTCCCCTTGTATGCTTAAATCTTTGAAACTACGCAACGGATTTTGATGCGGTTTTTTTTAATAGATAGTGATTCAAGAGGAAGGTTTATACGTATAATAACATCCATTACATAGCCAGAAGTCGCTAGTTAATACTATATATTAATATATTCTGGGACGTAAAAGGAATGCTGACTAGTTGGCTAGTCGTAGGAGGTGACTAAGGGTAAGTTTGATCGATTGGGGGATGGGCTAGTAACCTGTCAACAATGTTCCAAAAAACTTCGCAACACCATCGAATGAATATTCATGTTAGAAAGTGTTCTAGCAGGTATTAATACGAGTAATATATAATATAATATTGATATAATTAATTCAACGTAGTTAAGGTTTTTGCAACACCTGAAATATCAAATTATTCTGCAACATATGCATTCCCGTACATATATTTTGATTTCAATCACCATTTTTATGGCCACTCATTAATGGGCCAGTACAAAGATTATTACTGATTTTAGAGTCAAGTCCCTACCCACAAATCACCACCGAAATTATTTTGCATATAAAGTTATTTGTAATGCAACCTTCTTTAAACTGTTTCAACACGACATCTGTAGTTGTAAAATGTAACTTGATACGTATGATATAAGCAAAACTTTTATACTAACGTTGTCAGGACGTGGCGTGACAGGTGAAATATTAGATTATAAAACAGTAAATATTTTATTAGTACAGAAAAAAATGCCTTTTTATTTATGACGTGTTTACAAGGTCATTTATACAACTTATTTACGTAAATTATAAACATGGGGAGACATTTATACAATAAATTAATTTATAATTTTGATAATCATTTCAATAATTATTTACAAAAACGACAATTAATACTTATCGTTATCAATGCTTTTATATGCCATAATCACAAAGTAATCAAAATGTATTTATAAAATTTTTCAAGCTTTTCAAAATTTTTGGAGTTAGATCTGTGATATCATTTAATATGTATAATATGTATTATTTACGACATTTTTATGTGTTTTATTTTACCAACTCTACTAAAAAATTGTCACTAAATTCATTTAAATAGTATATTACTGTTTATAATCCATTGAAGAAAACGAATATAATTATGTGTTCACAAAAAAGCGCTTGTCACATATACAATCATGTCCTTTAATCCCTTTCGGGGCGGATAGAACCTAGGAGACACGAAAACATCTCCTTGGTCACTTTTAAACATGAATATTAGGGTTGTGATGTCATATGGAACATTGTTGACCGGTTGCTAGGCAACGCCCAATAGATTCCATTTACCCCTAGTCCCTTAATCGCCATTTCCGACATGCTGATAAGAACGGCAGCTAGTTAGCGCTATTTTAACTCCCAGACATAACACGATACAGGAATCTACATACACAGATATTACAATAATAATAGAACAGCATTACTTTTATATTAAGAGTTATTCAAAACCTAACCTTCTTCAAACCACTTCAAAACGACATCTACCGTCACCAAACACAAATAACCTTTTTTTTTTATATCTTTATTTAGTAGCCTTACACCCCAAAGGTTACGAAAAGTGTTTTACAAATAACCTTCAAAACTATGATACTTACTAGTACTCAAGAACTGATAGGTGGCCAGTATCAATTGTGGTGATACGTGGACTTGCTGGGTGTGATGATGACCAGCGAAGGCTGCGAAGTCCTGAGGCTTGTGGGCTGGACGTAAAAGGCGCTTACGGGTGCGATTGTCCACTGGAAAAGGGGTTTAGTATGAGAAACATACTCGTAGTTTATCCCTATTATACCTTTTAGAGTAATAATTACAACTATAAGACATGATATAACTGGTACTTTTGAAAACCTCCGTGGCGCGATCGGTTAAACATTTGAACGCTAATCGTAAGGTCCCGATTCCCGGTGGAGACAGAGTTAAAAACTACGCTTTTCTTCTGCTTTCCAGTCTGGTTGTTGATTGTATATTTCTTAAATATACGTTGACTAGTACCCTTAACACAAGTCTTAAATGTACTCACCAAGGGGCTAGTTCATTTGGTGTAATAATGTCCAAAATATTATTATTACTCTTGAATTATAACATACAATAATAAACAATTACTATCTCCAAAATAAATTCATAAGTTTAAATATTTCACCATAGTTTTTTACTCATAAATTTCCGTTAAAATTTTCAAACATTCACCCGCAAACATTCATGTTTTTTTTTGTCCTAAGTCACTTTTGTAAAAAAATCCATATACTAAATCAGGGGTGTCCAAACTAGATGGGACCCAGGGCCAATAAAAAAGACTAAATACATTGGTGGGCCGTATTATTATATGCAGTGGGTACAGATCTCTTTGTAGTCGGTGTACCCGAACCGAACTTTTTTTTTAAGTCGGTTAAAAAGGTTCAATGGGCGGCAGTAATCTAAACCGCGGGCCGCATGCGGCCCGCGGGTAGTGGTTTGAACAGCCCTGTACTAAATCTTTCAATCACTTGCCAATTAATAAATAATCATCACACATCGTGTTAACCAGATAGTCAGTACTCAACAATTCATAGGTAATAAATCATTCAAAATACGGGCACTGACTATTACCTGTTACGAGGTTGGTTCCTAACTACTTAATAAGGTATAATTATCATACCATAACATACTTCACGACTTGTGTATACACACTCCCTTTCTTATTGTAGTCAGAGCCTTGAGTGCCTATCTCCGAAATTTCGAAGGCACGTTATGTATGAGCCACTCAAAGCTGTTTCACTAGATAGACAGCACCCAACGTGACAGATTACGTATCGCCTTATACAGGCACTGGCTATTAGATACCTATATAGGCAGGTTTCCTCACGATGTTTTCCCACACCGTCGTTACTGCATTTAGCAAATGTATTTTATTACGAAAATGTACATAGAAATTCATTAAACTTCATTTCCATTAGTACATGCTCTTGGGATTTGAACCCTGTACCCACTAATACAGAGTCAAGCCCTAAACAACTAAGCTACGTCGAATACGGTGAGGGAAAAACATCGTGAGGAAACCTACCTGCTCCCCGAATAGTTAGTGCTTGTAAATGGCGACATGGCTTACCACCTGTCACATTGAGTAGTTACTCAACACGTGGGTTCGAGGTGGCCATAGATCAACCTTCGCAATTGCGGAGATGGACACCTGAACCTCTGACTACAAGGGTTAATGGTCGTGAACGCGTTTGCCTTTATCTTATACAAGCAGTAACTATTACCTGTTGGGGTAGGTTTCAAGCAATATCAAATAATTTGCCACATTTTAATTTTTCTCAAGTTTTCATTATATGAAACATAGATGGCGCTGTAATTATAATATTATTTTTATATTACATATATTCTTCGCTCATATTCGTAGCAGGGTAATGTTATAGTTTAAAATCTTTCTCAATAAATGGTCTATCTCACACAAAAATAATTTTTGAATTCGAACCAGTAGTTCCTGAGATTAGCGCGTACATACAAACAAACTCTTCAGCTTTATAATATTAGTATGGATTAACTTACTGAACACGTCAGTTTCATCCACGATCTCGGCCTGGATCATCTCTTCGATAACATCCTCAAGGGTTACCAGCCCAACTGTCTCGTAGGTCGGATCTCCGTCTCCCTCTTTCCGGATGCGCTGCACGAATGCCATGTGTCCCTTGTGACCTGGGTTGAGATGTAGTGATCATACATATACGTATATTTATTTACTACAATGACGTCCTCTAATTTCTTTTGAGTTGGACAGAAGCTTGGAAACAATATCTCCAAGGTTACATTTTAGCATGATTATTGGGGTTGTAATGTTGTATGGGACATTGGTGACAGATTGCTAGCCCAAAATTTGGAAACAATATCTCCAAGGTCACTTATTAGAATGCTTATTGCTGTTGCGACGTTTAAACGGAACATTGGTGATAGGTTACAAGCCCATCGCCCAATAAATTCCATTACCTAATCCGTTGGTCGCTTTCTACGACATGCCGGGAAGAATGGAAGCTAATTTGCATTTTTTTACGTCCCAGCTACGACATGCTGGGAAGAACGGCAGCTAGTTATATTCCTTTTTACATACGTGACTTTATTAAATGTTTGATTAATACGATAAAAAGAATACCTTCATTACCTCGTTGTAATGTAAATAATGCATACACAAGTACATTATAACAAAAAAACATAAAACCATCTTAAATAGAATCTCTTATTATAAACCCTACCTTCTTTAAACTGCTTCAACATGACATCTAGCGTCACGTCTTCAAAGACAAAGTTGCACTGATTCTGGTAGTACTGGCAGAGCGTCCGTAAAGGCGTGTTGTCATCAGGGTCCACGAACGCCAGGTCCTTGATGAAGAGGACCGTCTCTATATTGCTCCTCTTGCCTTCGTATACTGGGATACGGGAGTAGCCTGTGAAGATATTTATTATATAATATACATATACAGTATAATCTCACTAATCCGGCACTATTAAAAACCGGAGAGTGCCGGATTATTGGAATGTTCGGATTACTGGATTATAGCGAAAAAGTCATAGGTAATGAATAAAATAAAACATTTCATAGAATGAATCAATGTATGTGATGTATTCGATTATCATTATTCAAATCTAGTGCCTTGTGTTTGTGTTTATTTGACATTTTTAACTATAAACTATTCTCACTTGAAAAAAACAAATACGTAAATACGTGCACGGGATAAGTTTGGGTGCCGGATTATTGGACGTACCGATCTATCGAAGTGCCGGATTAGTGAGATTATACTGTATAAACATATTGAGATATATATTATATATATAAACATATACATATATATATATATATATATACATATTTTATATATATATATATATATATATATATATATATATATATATATATATATATGTGTGTGTGTGTGTATGTATATATATATATATATATATATATACATATATATACATATACATATATATACATATTGAGGTTCCGACATAAGACTGAGTTGGAACCCTTTTGCTGCGCAATATCATGCACAAGTTTTACCCTCTATTTTGTAAGTTTTAATTGTAAACGTTTTGTATAGTGTATGTTTTTGTGGCTGTAAATAAACGCTTTTATTATTATTATTGTGAAATTTCATTCCTTGGTACAGGGCCTAGATTTGAACCTGGGACCTTTCTGATGAGAAGTCAGTGCTCGTACCCACTGGTCAACAGCCGCTTATCATACAAACATGCATACATACACATCACGGCTGATTCCCTGTAGAGTGGTAGGCGAGATCACGGATCCGTATTTCTCCCGATCCTGACACACCACTTTCGCTTTATTGACACTCATGCATCTTCCCATACACACTCGGCGGTTATAGGTACTCCCACGACCCAAATATAAAGAGGACCCGGCGTAAGGAGCGGTTCCCGTTACGCGGTGCGGAGTCCAAATGGCGTATTTTAATTGGTGCGGAGTCTAAAAATGTGTAGTACAAAGAAGATACCTGATTTGATTAGCCGATGCCGTGTTTTGATTGGTTGTAATATCTCCCCTCCATCACGCGTACCTCGTTTCACCCCGCGTAATGCCACGATAGTTTCCATACAAATATTGCGTAAGGCTCACTCCTCTTATTAATTACTCCATTGGTTTTTCCTAACATTCCCTTTTTTCAATATATTATCTATCAATTGTATGTAAACTTACCAGACTTGACAATCTCGGTCATGGTCTCGAAGTCCAAGGTACTGCTGATGGGCAACATGAAGACGTCTTCCAGTTTCGTCATGACGTCAGCCACGGTTTTCTTGCGAAGGTCCAGAGCGCCCGAGATGATGTTTACCTCCTCTTTATCCAAGTCATTGACGTGGTTCGTTACCTAGGATGGTATAAGAGAGGGTTAAGTTGTACTATGTATTGTAATGCAATGCAAAAACATTTGACTCTGACTTTTCAACAAGTTTTAATGTTTTTAGGGTCAACATTCTCAGTCCTAAGGGATCGAATGGAGTGAGAGGTTACATAAATGACTTACCTTGACCAATTCCTTCAGTCTTTCTCTATTGTAATGTGTTCCAATCTCCTCTCCAAGGAAATAGTCAAGTAACTTGCTGGTAGGCCAGGCCAGGGGTGCGCATATACCCATAACGATCTGCAAAATAAATGTTTCATATAAATATAGTAGTGTAAGACGTAAAAAGAATGCTAACTAGACGAAACAAAAGACAACTAAAAAGAATGCTAACTAGCTGCCGTTCTTTCCGGCATGTCGTAGGAGGCGACTAAGGAGCCCGCTTAGGTCCCCTAGTTAAATGGAATCAATGGGATGGGCTAACAACCTGTCTCCAATGATCCAAATAAATTCAATATGCGTGCTTATAAATGATCTAAGAAGTATTATCGTGTCTCCGAGATTCTGTCCACCCCGAAAGGGATTAAGGAACATATATTTAAGTATATAATCAAATACAAGTTGTATTATGTATGTATGGTGCTTAAACCAGAAATATCCGGTTATATCTGACCCAATTCTAAAGAATGAAAAGCAAATGCACTCAATGAGCTCGCATTGTCACTTAAGGGACTGTTATACGAGCTGATATTTTTCACTACATACAGACATATACATTCACGTCCTTCAATCCCTTTCGGGCTGGAGAGAACCTCGGAGATGAAGTATCTAGTGACCTAGGAGATACAAACTATATGTACAGTCAACGCTTAAAGTGCAGTCCCAGTAACTTTTTATAAGGTTTACGTTTATAAGAACAAAAGACAATACTTCTCATTTCGAAGCACGCGAACGTATAGTGGCCATGACAATGCATAGTGGCGTCAGTTTTAAAATGAAAACATTGTCTTTTGTTATTATAAACTTAAATCTTATAAAAAGTTTAGTTATTTTATAAGTAGTTTTTACAAGCAATGGTCCCTTAACTGTCGCAATGGCCACTTGAATTCTCAATGCTGCATCATTTGAACTGATAATTCTTTAATATAACATTGTACATACATATATTCAAAGGAGTAAGTTCCTTTCGGGGTGGACAGAAACTCAGAGATATTATAATATGTCCTTTAAAGACATCCGTGGCGCGAACGGTTAATAACCTGAACGCTAATCGTGGGGTTTGATTCCCGGTGGAGATAGAGTTAAGAACTACACTTTTTTTAGCTTTCCAGTTTGTTCGTTGATTATATTGTACTTCATATTATTTATAGTATATTATATACCGAACCGAAGACCAAGGAAGAGAAGAATTGGAGCTTCGACTTCGTTTTTCTTCGGTTATAGCAGCTGGCGGCGTTAGCGTAACCATGGCGACGGAATAACAAGTGCAAAAGCCGTGGCATCAGCGTTTGTACTTCAGCCGACATAACCTTAATGGTGAATGGCTTAAAGAATGAAAAAAACCATACCAACCTTCATGATCCATATACTCTTCGCTCCAATCAACAGCCCATGTCTGGCGCACACCGCTTGAGGCGTGATCTCAGCAATGAACACTATTGCAAGAGTGGACCCTATCACAGCCACTAATCCACTAGTGAGGTCGTCCAATATCACGGTGAAGGTGGAATTGACGGCGACGTTACTGAGCAGGATAGTGCAAAGAAGATAGTTCCCGTGGGAACGGACTGGCATGATCGCGCGGGCGTATTTGCGCTCTTTTTCTGTGCCTGTGAATGGAAATAATAATAATAATATTTGGACATTATTACACCATTTGAACTAGCCCCTTGGTTACAACATTTAAGACTTGTGTTAAGGGTACTAGTCAACGTATGTTTAAGAAATGTATACATATTATACATAGATAAATACATATAAAGCATATATAATCAAAGACCAGACTGGAAAGCAGTAGAGAAGCGTAGTTCTTAACTCTGCCTCCACCGGGAATCTTGGGGACCTCACGATTAGCGTTCAGGTGTCTAACCGATCGTGCCACGGAGGTCGTCAAATGGCGTCAAATGAAATGGGTGCAAGACAAACGTGTTCACGACCATTGACCCTTGGTAGAAGGTTCAGGTGTCCATCTCCGCGATTGCGAGGCACCTCAAACCTATATGTTGACCATTCAGTACTCAACGTGACAGGTGGTAAGCCATGTCGCCATTTACAAGCACTGACTATTACCTGTTCGGGGAACAGGTAAATTTTCCTCACCGTAGTATTCGATGCATTTCATAAATGAATTTTTATTACGAAAATGAACATAGAAATTATTAAACTTCATTTCTATTGGTACATGCTCAAGCGGGATTTGAACCATGTACCGACCGATACAGAGTCAAGCCCCAAACAACTGAGCTACGTCAAATTTTAATTCTCATTATAACTAAGTATATAGTACATACCAGTATTAGCAATAATCTTCAACTCCGTCCGGTCCAGCGCCATTAACCCAAGGTTCAGTCCAGAAAACAAAGAAGCCAACATCAACAGAATGACTATTAAGACTATTGACGCCCAGAGGGGCAACAGTTTGTTGTGGGTCGCCAATACCTTCCATGGCTCTCTACCTTGATGGAGGAATTCGGGGTCACCAACGTTTTTAGCGCAAATGTAGAATATATAGGTTTCTAAGGGAGGTGGTGCTGTTAAACGGAGTAACGCGGAGTCGCCTTGAACTTCTGTTATCTGTAAGATAAAAGATAGTTAGTTACGGGTAGTTTAGACGTACATGAAATCACTACATAGTATAAAACAAAGTCGCTTTCTCTGTCCCTATGTCCCTTTGTATGCTTAAATCTTTGGAACTACGCAACGGATTTTGATGCGGTTTTTTTTAATAGATAGAGTGATTCAAGAGGAAGGTTTATATGAATAATAACATCCATTAAATTGTGAAGTACGCTATATATTTTATTCCCGTGCGAAGCCGGAGTGGGTCGCTAGTAAAATATATTTGTGGCCCAGTGGGTAAGACCTCGGACTTCGTATGAGAAAGGTCCTAGCTTCGAATGCCGACTCTGGCATGTAAAAACGAAATTTAAATATGTGTTTTTCATTTACGTACATAATTTACAGTCGCTAACGATGAGGGAAAACATGGTGAGGAAACCTGCCTATCCCTCAGGAAAGGTAATGGTCAGTGCTTATATACGGCGATACGGTTCAATACCTATCACGTTAGGTGCTGTCTATCTAGTGATACGCGGGCTTCGAATGACCCATAACTAACATGCCTCAGGTAGTGAACCGTATCGCCGTATATAGGCACTGACTATTACCTATCCTGAGGGATAGGCAGCTTTCCTCACGATGTTTTCCCTCACCGTTACTGAAATATCATTTCTTTCCCTTGCTAACTATTTATGGCACACACTAGAACTACTTGTATTAAGGAATGGCCACATTGTTTTAGTTCCAAATTAGTGGCGCTGTAGTCAACGGAGACCTGTCAAATGCCAACCGGTCGGTTTTCAAAATGTAAACAAACATCTATTTGTTAAATAATTTAATTAAACATACGTTAAAACAATGATTTAATAAAAATTATTTAATAAATTTTTATGATAAACAACGTTGAACTATTAACAAACAAATAGATTATTAGAAACTGATTAGAAATTTACTCTTGACAGGTCTCCATTCCCACTAGCGCCCCTAGCGGGATAAAAAAGTGAGGAATGCTGCCATTGTATATACTCACATTATACTCATCCCTGACCAAATGATGGCAAGCCGCGCCAAACTCAGCTTCAATATGGGTGAACCCAATCTGCGTTTTGGTCGACAGTCCTTCGCCAAACAGTCTTAGAACAAAATGGGTATCCGCTAACACGCTAGGAATGACCTCATCTATCAATTTGGGTTCCTTATCTGACTCTTCTACTCTTAACCCTAGAATCTTAAGAGGTCCTGTCACTACGTCTGTATCATTAACTTCTCTCTTCATTCTTCTATCTTCTACCAACTCCATTGGTGTTTCTACGTCTCCGTTCAAGTCGTTTCCTTCAAATATGTTTCCTTCTTCATTTTCTTCTAAGTTAGGTAGTTCTTCGATTTTTTTCAACTTTTCTTCCTTGTTGAAGTTTTCATTGAATATTTCAACGTTGTTAGCGGTTTCGTAGTTGCCATAGTTGATCTTTAAGTCCCCACCTAACCTTGCTTCTGGTATGTCATTGTAGTCCTCAAATATTTCTAGATTTTCACTCTTCAGGCCTTCTTTGGTGTATTTAGCGTCTACAGCTTTCAAGGCATCGAATCTGGAAGAAATAAGGTTCAAATTAATCATACAAATATAACATATTTTATGTCAATTCCATATTGTAAAAGTTTGAAGACCTCCGTGGCGCGATCGGTTAGCCTATACAGGGTGGCGCATTCAAAACGGTCAGCATGGGGAAGTCTGAAACTATAAGAGATACGAAGATTTGTTCTTAGGAACCATGTCTGGACTTGTTGAGTATTGTAACGGTGTATGTAAACTACTATGATAAACTAAAGTATGCCAAAACAATGCATTTTATTCATTTTGGACATCATATTTCATAGAGACTTTTACAGTTTAAGACCTACACAATCGATATTTAAAAAGAAAAAGTGAAAAGGGCAAGTTTATTTTTTCAAAGTAACCGGGTTCGATTCCTGTCCTGGTTACAGTTGTTTTTTCAAAGAAAGTATGAATGCAGTCTTTATTTTTATCAAAATCGGTGACATGGTTCCTAAGAACAAATCTTCGTATCTCTTATAGTTTCAGACTTCCCCATACTGACCGTTTTGAATGCGCCACCCTGTATATGTATAATACGTATATATTTCTTAAATATACGTTGACAAGTACCCTTAACACAAGTCTTGAATGAAATTACAAAGGGGCTAGTTCAATGGGTAGAATAATGTCCAAATATTATTATTATTATTAAAACGGTGACGTTAGCAGTACCTATAACCGCCGAATGTGTATGAGTAGGTGTATGAGAGTTAATGAACCGAAAGTGGTTTGTCAAGATCGGAACAGATGGGTATCCGTGATCTCCTACCCCTCTACAGGGAATCAAACGTGATGTGTATGTATGTGCATTTAGAATAAAAACAACTTGTATATTCGCATTAAAAATAGTGACATCATGATATTCAGAGACTAAACTGGCCAATGAGACGTGAGTAAATGAGAAAAAAGTTACATTGACCAATTGTAGACAACTGTCACGTCTCATTGGTCAAATCGTGGGGACACGATGACGTCACTAGTTTTAAATGCGAATATACTAAAGTTAATCATATATACATTAGGATTGACTGTATCAGTGGGTACAGGGTTCAAACCTCGGAGCATGTACCAATGGAAATGAAGCTTTTTATTTTCTATGTACATTTTCGTAATAAAGATACATTTGTGAATACTACAGTGAGGCAATAACAAAGGTGAAAACAACGTCAGGAAACCTAAACATACCCCGATTAGGTAATAGTTAGTGATTGTAAATGGCGACATGGCTTACCACCTGTCACATTGAGTACCGACTATCTGGTCAACACGTGGGTTCGAGGTGGCCATAGAATGACTACCTCCACAATTTCGAAAGACAGCTAACCTCTGACTACCCCTTAAGGATATCAGCTATCATGTTGTGACCATCAACTAAACCAGTGATCATAATCTAACAAAATAAACATCAATCTTCTCACTCATATAATCTTATCATATCCACGTCAATATTAAATACTTATCAACATATCTTCATACACATAAATACATACATACATATATTCACGCCTCTACATCCCTAACGGGATAGGCAGAGACTATTAGGCCACCTGGAACGGGTGACAAATCTCTTGCTTCACTCACATTCATTAACCTTCTTACATGCTCTTCTGTTCTTCACTACGTACACCCGCCTTTAGAAGATGAAAGACAAAAACGTTCACGACCATTAACTGCTAACGGCAGCTAGTTAGCATTATACGTCCCAGACTAGCAAGGGAGTGTGTTTTTGTTTTGGCCATGAATTCAATTGCCCAATAAAAGAATAATTAACATCAATTAAGATTATTTAACCAATAACCCGTCCCGTGCTAGTCTGGGACGTAAAAAGAATGCTAACTAGCTTCCGTTCTTCCCGGCATGTCGCAGGAGGCGACTAAGGGAGTAGGGGTGAATGAAATCTATTGGGCGTTGCCTAGCAACCTGTCAACAATGTTCCATATAACATCACAACCCCAATATTCATGCTAAAAAGTGACCTACGAGATATTATCGTGTCTCTGAGGTTCTGTCCATCCAAAAAGAGTCAAGGGACGTGTATGAATATGTAAGGTTCTGTATACCTCGAAAGGGATATAAAGTCGTCTTGTATTGAGATGGAAAATGTAATCATTTTGTGTGTTTACAGGCCGCCCAATTCTGACTTTATAAAGTTTGCAAAATGTATGGAGGAGGTGCTTATTAAACTTGTTCAGAAATCTAAACGTCTAGTAGTGTGTGGTGACTTCAATGTTAATGTACTCGAGGACACTACAATTTGTGTGCACTTTTTAACATTACTTTTAAGTTATAATCTGAGGCACAATTTTAATCAACCAACTAGAGTTACAAGCACATCCTCTACTTGTATTGACAACATTTTTACTGATTTTAGTGTATCACATACAGAACTAATTTCTAATATTAATTCTGACCACCACGGTCAGTTGATCAGGTTTAGTTGTTGCCTGGGGGCCCAACCGAGGAATGTTACTTGTGTTCCTGTGACAGAGGCTCGCTTAAATAAGTTCAGACAAACTATTTTGGGGCATTTCCCTACACACTTAAGGGGAGATACACCAAATAACATGTATGCCTCATTTTTCGACCTTGTTGATTCTGATTATCAGAAAATTTTTAAACCAAAGACTTTTAAAATAGCAGGCAAGGGAGCATTCTGTGACTGGGCAGCTAGAGGTATCCGTATTAGTAGACAAAGGTTATACGAGCTATATAAGGAAAAATCTGTGAATTATAGCTTAGATTTTATAAACTATGTAAAAAAGTATTCTAAGATTTTTAAAAGGGTTTGTGCCCAGGCCAAAAAATTATACTTACAGAAAAAAATAATAAATGCCACAAATGTTGTCAAGGAAACTTGGAACATAATTAAATTTGAAACTAATAAAAATGTCTCTCATATAAAAGAACCTAAACTAATTGTTAATAACAGTGTAATTACAGACCAACTACAGATATCAAATGTATTTCAGGAATATTTCTCCAAAATTCCTATATTAATAACTTCGCCACTAAATTCTTGCTCAGAGACTGCTAGAAATATAATAGAAAATAATGTACCTCATTATAATAGATGTTTTAGTTTTAGACAAATCAGCCCGGTTGATATTATCAGGAGTTTTAAATTGCTACAGAAAAAAAAAAAACTTGTGATCTGTGGGGTCATTCGGTTAAGGTGTATTCTGTCATTATGGATCTGATTGCACCTGACCTGACCATTATTTTTAATCATTGTATAGAATGTGGTGAGTTTCCTGATCAGATGAAATGCAGCAAAATTATCCCATTATTTAAATCTGGTAGTAACACTGACCCAGCTAATTATCGTCCAATCTCGGTACTACCAGCAATTAGCAAAATATTTGAAAAACTTATTCTAAATCAACTACTAGCACATTTTAGTCAATATAATATCTTCAATAAACAACAGTTTGGATTTTTAAAGGGTCGATCAACAACCGATGCTGGAGTTGATCTTATGAAATTTATATTTGGGGCCTGGGAGGAAGCAAAGGATGCTCTGGGTGTCTTTTGCGATCTCTCTAAGGCATTCGACTGCGTCCACCACGAAACTCTGATCATGAAGCTGAAGCATTACGGTTTGGGTGGTAGGGCACTTGATCTGCTTGTTTGCTACCTGAAGGGAAGGGTCCAAACAGTAGAAATTGGCGGAGCAAGATCTAGTGGCAGCTCGGCTGTTATGGGTGTCCCCGCAGGGTTCGATTCTTGGACCCTTCCTTTTCTTGGTATATATTAATGATTTGCCATATTTGACTCAGGGCCGTTGCCACATGGTGTTGTTTTGCGGACGACACCTCTATACTATTTAAGGTTAATCGGGGAAAGGACGAATCGGCATCAATAAATGAGGTTATTTCGGACGTGGAGCACTGGTTTAGAGTAAATAATCTTGCTTTTAATTCTAATAAAACGAAATGTGTGAGATTTACATTGCCCAATGTTAGAAATTCTAGTGCTAACATTGTAATCAATAGTGTGGCATTGGATATTGTTGAGTCCACAGCCTTCCTGGGTATCACAATAGACTCAAAATTACAGTTCGGGGGGCACATTGGTGGTCTAGCGAAGAGGCTAAGTTCTGCTGCCTACGCGGTAAAAAAAATTAGACACCTGACTGACGTGGACACAGCGAGACTTGTGTATTTTTAGTTACTTTCATAGCGTCATGTCATACGGGCTTCTTTTGTGGGGCAATTCTGCCGATATTAATTCAGTATTTGTACTGCAGAAGAGGGCCATTCGCTCGATCTACCGTATGGGCCCCTCGTGAGTCTTTAAGAGATGTGTTTAAGACAATAAATATACTGACTGTGGCTTCTCAATATATATATGATAACTTGGTCTATGTTAAAAAAAATATAAATGATTACAAGCTTGTAAGAGAAATGCATAATTGTAACACACGTAATAAAAATAAATTGTATTATAGTGGCTCTAGACTAAAAAGAATAAACGATTCGTTTATGGGCCTGGGCATAAAAATGTATAACAAACTGCCAGAGTCTATAAAGTCCTTACCTCTAGATAAATTTAAAGTTTGCACTAAGGCGACGTTGATCGAGAAGGGCTACTACAAAGTGAAAGACTTTATAAATGATGTTGTGTGACGTTTCATTTTTGCGTGGTCATGGCTTCCCGTTCCAGTTCTTATTGGGACTCCCTTAAGTTTGTTGTTAAACACTATTTGTTGAATGTGAAGCTTTGATCATGTTCTAATGAATTATTATTAAGTTTAATGTTCACATTGTCTGCAGAGTTTCTTGGCACTTCTTCTCTGCAGAGATTTTTCTTTACGAAGTGCCATTAGTTTTATTGAATTAATTTGATTTATTTTAATAACTAGTGTATATTAATGACATGTTTTTTTTATAAAAAATGTTTTTTTTTTTTTTTGACTTTCAATAAGTGATTTTTATGATCCTTATATTGAATAAAAAAAAAAAAAAAGATTTTCATTTCATTTCATTTCATTTTCGTGATTATATGTTAAACGAAAATCGGAGTATAACCATTCTAGTCCGAGTTTACCTACTATAGATTTCAAATCAAATTGTAACATAGTTTTTTTTAAACATACATACACACTCACGACCTATATTTTTTAAGGAGTGAATAGAATATAAAATTTCAAGAACCGTTTGGTATATTTACCGATAGTTACTGTACTATTTAAAAACAATAAAAAAATACGATTAACAGGGTAGTCAGAAGTTTAAGTGTCCACTTCCGCATTTGCGGAATGATTCAAAACGAAATACAAACGGCGTCACGACTATTAACCCTTGTGAGGTAGTCAGAGGTTTGTGGATCCATCGCGGAAGTAGTAATTCTATGGGTACCTCGCACTAACGTGTTGAATAGTCAGTACTTAATGAGTCAGGTGGTAAGCCATGTCGCCATTTACAAGTACTGGCTATTTATTACCTGTTCGGGAAACAAGTAGGTTTCATCTCAATGTTTTCATAGAATTACTAGCAACGCAACTGCGAAGATAGATACGCAAACCTCTGACTACCCAGCTAGGGATTAGTCATGAAGTTTCAATGTAAGAACATAATCACCCACTTTCCTTATCAAATCAAAAGTGACACTGTTTTTTTTTACAACAGCAAAGTAAATGATTTAATCTTCGTTGGAAATCTTAAAGATAACATATTTTACATTTAGGTGAAATATAACGTACATACATACATACATAATAAACATACATAATTCGACGTAGCTCAGTTGTTTGGGCTTGGCTCTGTCAGTGGGTACTGGGTTCAAATCCCGCTTGAGCATGTACCCAAGGATATGAATTTCTATGTACATTTTCGTAATAAAAACACATTTACGTTAGGCATCGAATTATACGGTGAGGGAAAACATCGTGTGGAAACCTACCTGTTCGCCGAAGGTAATAGTCAGTGCTTGTAAATGGCGAAATGGCTTACCACCTGTCACATTGACTACTGACTTGGTCAACACGTGGGTTCGAGGTGGCCATAGAATTACTACCTTCGCAAATCCGGAGATGGACACATGAACCTCTGACTACCTCGCAAAGGTTAATGGTCGTGAACGCGTTTGTCTATACATATATATATCACATACTAGTATGGGACGCAAAAGAATGCTAACTAGCTACCGTTCTTCCCGGCATGTCGTAGGAGCTTAAGGGACTAGGGGTAAATGGAATCTATTGGGCGTTGCCTAGCAACCTGTCAACAATTATCCATATGACATCACAACCCCAATATTCATGCTAAAAAGTGACCTTGGAGATATTATCATGTCTCTACGATTCTAAATTCTGTCCACTCCAAAAGGATGTTAATGTATATGTATGTATATTTACATACATATCAATCAATTACTTCCCTAACGGGATAAGCAGAGACTATTAGGCCACTTGGAACGGGTGACAAATCTCTTGCTTCACTCACACCCATTAACCTTCTCGTACATGCTCTTCTGTTCTTCGCTACGTACACACGCCTTGAGAAGAATATCTCTAATTATAGAATAATCATAATTACATACATACATACACGTTACGACCGTTTCCCTAAAGAGGGGTAGGTAGATGTCATGGATTCCCAATTACGACAAACGTAAGAGCATGTATGAGAAGGTTAATGGGTGTGAGTGAAGCAAGAGAGATTTGTCAACCATTCAAGGTGTCAATCAAGTAACTGCCTTACCCTTTGGGATATATAGACGTGAATATAAGTATATAAAGCAAATCACTTTCGCTTCTTTGACACTCATACACACTCGGCGGTTATAGGTACTTCTAACGTCACCTTTTTTCAATATGGCGTCTATTTTAGTATCACACGTCAATGGGATAAATATACTAACGAGCTTTGATCTCTTCCGGAGTAGACTTAGTCGCTTTCTTCGAGATGCCGGAAAGAATGGCAGCTAGTTAGCATTCTTTTTACATCCCATACTACTTTTTCGTATGTACGCTATACGAAAAAGTATTATATAATTTACAACACTGAGTAGCCTTGGAATTCAGTCATTATGCCAAGTCTCTAGCATAACAAATTGACGTTTTTTCATTCATACATACATACATACAGGTATGTTCGGTGCTAGATGGGACGTAATTAGAGCGTAAACTAGCTGCCGTTCTTCAAGGGACGGAAGGAAACAGAATATAATGGATCATCACCTATATTTTTACAAACGTAAAATAATTAAATGCCTAATATACTGAAATTTATACGAAAAAGATAGCAAACGTAAGATGTTTGGGTTGGGTCTGTATTGTTTTGTTGTTATTGTATACACTTCAGTATATTGATTCAGTAGTGAAGTTATGTAGTGTAAAAATACCGAGGTTCTATCCTCCCCAAAAGGAATTCAAAGACGTGAATGTATACGTATATTTTCTTTAGTATAATGGGCGATAGGCTCTCTACCAATACTCCTTCGGTTCCTAAATCTTTTTCGATATTTTTAGTTCTGTACCTGAGATATTATATATCTGGTTCTGTCCACCCCGAAATGGATTAAAGGACGTGAATATATATGTACGTTTTAGTGCTAGTTCTCTAGTAGTGTATGTATGAAAGTATGTATGTTAGTCACATCACCTTGACAATAACAGCTGAATAACAAAAAGTGTAAATACGTCCTCCATCACTCATTTTACGTTTTAGCAACTTGCCAATCAGCTGATCAAATTGACAACTAAACGTCACTTTTATGAATATTACAAATATCTAGAGCCAAAGTGGAAGGTAGAGTTGGACGGGGTAGGCGTAGAACTTATACAGATCAAATTGGAAACATTCTTCTCAAGGCGGGTGTACTGAAGAACAGAAGAGCATGTATGAGAAGGTTAATGGGTGTGAGTGAAGCAAGAGATTTGTCACCCGTTCCAGGTGGCCTAATAGTCTCTGCCTATCCTCTTAGGGATGTAGACGCTTGAATATATGTATGTATATCAATACAGATGGTCCTGTCAGTCTTGTTGACGTATATACAAACATATACATACATCACATCCTTTTACCAGTACAGATTTTTGTCCTATTTCTGTCAAAACCACTTTCGCTTCATTGACACTTATACACCTCATACACACGTTTATAGGTACTTCTAACGTCACCCTTTTTCAATATGGCGTCCATCTGACTGTCTTGTTTACGTACGGAGAATGATAGTCTTACTCGGTGGTTATAGTTTGACTTTGAATGGGTTCCGGGTTCAAATCCCCACCTGAGCCAATGAAAATGAAGTATTGTTAAGGTAATACATATATATAGTATATTACATACACGCCCTTTAATCTCTAACGGACATAACTTACGGGCGATGGGCTAGCAACCTGTCACCAGTGATTCATTATGACATCACAACCCCGATATTCTTGGTAAAAAGTGACCTAGGAGATATATCTTTGAGATTCTGTCCACCCCGAAAGGAATTAAAGGACGTGAATGTATATACGACACGGTATCATCAGAAATAATCTTTTAAATATTCGATAGATATCTTTAAAATCGTATCATTATTTTCATTATCTTTCAGTAATTACAAATTGGAATACAATGTTATGATTATCTCTTTATCTAAATAATGAAATCTTACATTATCTTTTAATAACTATTATAAAGTATTATTAGGCGCAGATAATATGATTCTATGTATTAGTGTGTAGTTCTACTAAAATTTAGAATATTATCTACGGACATAAGACAAAATACATCAATATTCATAACCAGTAACCCTTGAGGGGTAATCAGTATCCCGTGTAGCAATCTCCGTAATTGCGAAGGTAGTAATTCTATGGCCACCTCGAACCCACGTGTTGACTAGTCAGTACTCAATGTGACAGGTGGTAAGCCGTCATTTACAAGCACTAAATATTACCTGTTCGGGAACCAGGTAGGTTTCTTAACGATGTTTTCCCTCACTGTATTAATTAGTTAGTGCATTTCGTAAATGATTTTTATTGCGAAAATATGCATATGCCGTGTTGATAATATACAAATCAAATTGGAGACATTGTGAGAAAGGTTAATGGGTGTGAGTGAAGCAAGAGAGATTTGTCACCCGTTCCAGGTGGCGATCGATAGTTGTAACCTATCCTGTTAGGGACATAAAGACGTGAATATGTATGTATGAAAATATACATAGCAAATCATTAACTTATTGTTATACTAGGCGAATAGGCAGACTATACTACGCAGATGAATGATAGTAGATTGACAAAAGGAATAAATGTGAGTGATGTGGAGGGGCGGTTACGTGGGGCCCGACCTAATAAGTCATATGACAGTCAGAAAGACGTTATATTGAAAAAGGGTGACGTTAGGAGTACCTATAACCGCCGAGTGTGTATGAAAAGACGTATGAGTGTCGATGAAGCGAAATTGGTCTGTCAGGATCAGGACAAATGGGGATCCGTGATCTATGCCTACTCCTCTACAGGGAATCAGGCTTGATGTGTATGTATGTATGTCATACAAGGCAACTTAGTAAATGTATATTAGACGTTGGGCCATCGATTATATCATATATCCATCGTTGTATATTATTTTTTTTACTTATATGTAGCTCTGCGAAAGGTGACCTAAAAGATCTTTTGCCTTTACGTATATATTTATGACTTTATCTACTAAACTCGTCCCAAACAGACTTAAACTCTTTGGTGTTGTGCCAAGGCGCGCGTACCCAGACTGCGTCGCACGTCACTAAAGCCATGTATTAATAGGCGCCGCGAAACTGCTTAAAGAAGTTAGGCTGAGTTTGGAATGATTAAGATTTAGCTTTATTTATTACATTGCAACAATGTCACATAAAAATAAAATACAATTAACACATGTCCAAAGTTACAATGATAGTCATATATAAAAATAAAATGAAAATGTCAAAAATAAAATAATAATAATGTCAATGATAGTATATGTATATAAAAATTATTAATATATAACAATTTCAAAATACAATAAGTACATCAGTACTCTTTCGTCATATACAATGGAGATAATATTGGAGATAATCGATTTTTTTTTATGATGACACGAAAAATTTTATTATATACGGGTTGAAAATAGATTTTATGATAGTTTCAGCTGCGTTTTGGATTCCGTGATGCTAAAAAAATGTTTCTGTTAAAGTCTGATTACAGAAAAAAATACTTGGTATTGAAAAAAAGTTGGTGACGTGAGAAGAATTTAAAACTGCTGAGTATGTATGAGATGTATGTATATCATTGAAGTTACATAGTTTACCTCTGTAGGAAAACGATATGATGTATGAATATCGTTTTCCTATATGTTCATACATTGATCTGTCACAAATATATACGCTTAGGATGACGAAGAGAGGATATTTAGAATTCAGCCAAAAACATGGTAAAACTTCGAGGTAAGTCAACGTATGTATATTACAGGAATATGTAAATACATAAATAGATAAATACACATAACAAAAGCGTTATTTTCAAAGCAGTATCCACTTGGTAACAAACTCAAAACCTCACGTGGTTAACCGTTGTGACAGATTTCGTGAAAATATTTGAGCTTCTTTAATTTAAATACAGATCTATTTTGCAATAACAAATTACCTATGTAACTACAGTGTGACATCAGCCTAAATCGTGCGTCAAAAGAGTTTAGAGCAAATAGGTAGGCGTGCAAGAAGTTTTCCGAAACTTTTTTTCTCATTAGTCTAGTGTCACTGGAAATCGGGAAGGCGGGAAACTGATTAATATGTCAGCGTGATTTTAGGTTATACATTAATCATGGTTAAATTTATATGTGAAGATTGCTAAATATAACTTACAAGCGTCTTATTTTTTTGAGTTATGGCTAGAAAAAAGGATGGAAGGAATATTTTGTGAATTATAGGAAGTTTTTAAGTATAATATTATAAGAAGTTTTTAGAATGTGGGTCATTCAGTTTCTAACGTAAACTAATCTAATGGATTTTTGTCTGTTTTTGTGAGAATAACCAACTAGATTGTAGATTAGTGGTAGTTATGTATCTAAATGTATGTATCTATTAAAGACTAAAAGCCGCCATTATCCTAATTACTTAAGCAATTAACCAAACCTATTTAAAATAATTAAGCCAAACCTTTATGTAGATATACGTATAATAATATTAATATTTGGACATTATTACACCAATTGAACTAGCCCCTTGGCGCCCCTTGGTAAGCACATTAAAGACTTGTGTTAAGGGTACTAGTCAACGTATATTTAAGAAATGTATACATATTATATGTAGATAAATACATATATAATCAACGACCAGACTGGAAAGCAGTATAAAAGCGTAGTTCTTAACTCTGCCTCTACCGGGAATCGAACCCGAGACCTACGAATTAGCGTTCAGGTGTCCAACCGATCGAGCCACGGAGATCATCAAAACGTTACATTAAAGTTATACATTCATGTCCTTTATTCCCTTTCGGGTTGGACAGAACCTCGGAGATATATCTCCTAAATCACTGCTTAGCATGGATATTGGGGTTGCAATGTTATAATGGAACATTGGTGACATGTTGTTAGCCTATGACCCAATAGATTCTATTTACCCCTAATCCCCTTTATATGACATACCGGGAAGATCGGCAGCTAGTTAGCATTCTTTTTACGTCCTAGACTAGTACAGGACAATATCAACTAAAACAGCTGTTTCCAATAAATTAAAACCTCAAAACACACGGAGCAACGATCGAATCTATTTACAATGATTAATCAAAATATCAATTGCAATTTTTTATACGCTACATAAAAATAAATGACTGACATAATGAGCGAGGCGAGTCGGTCACGCGACGTTGACCTATTTATTGTCGCGGCCTAAATACTTATTTCTATGCCGTTATTTACGCCCAAAATGGCGTGAACACTGTTTGGAATTAAACAGAATATAAGGTACTGATTCTATGTTTTTATTTAACTATGTTAATAGTTATTTTTAAACACTCGCGATTTATACTCATTTTATTAACTATGTGAGACCGGGTCATATCACGATAAATTTATAAAGATATCTGATTACCTTTATTTTGCCCGACGTTTCGACTCAGTTGCATAGGCCGTGGTCGCGGGAAAACTCAATGTTAATAGTGCTTGTAAATGGCGACATGGCTTACCACCTGTCTCGTTAAGTACTGACTATGGTCAACACGTGGGTTCGAGGTGGCCTTAGAATTACTACCCTTCGTAATTGCGGAGATGAAAACCTGAACTTTTGAGTACTCTGCAAGGGTTAATAGTCGTGAACGCGTTTGATTTGTTTGTCCTTTGTTAGTGGTATATAGAGTAGTGACTATCTATACACGAAAATTAAATGAAATAGTTACACATTTTAAAATTAATTCATGGGTACATGCCACAGTCGGGATTCGAACCTAGGACCTCTCTAATAAGAAGTCGCAGGTCTTACCAAAACCACTTAATGGACCAAAACTGATTTTTCCCTGAATTTTGGGTACTGTGATCTCTACCTACACCTTAGTAGGGAAATGTGCGTGATGTGTATGTATGTATCACTCATACAATATAAGCAAGATTCATACTTTAATTTGTTTGTATATTGCAATACTTTTGTGTACACATTCCAGATAGTAATTGATAAGAAATTCAATATTTATATAGCACTTAATCGAGTATTAAATAGGCATTTTGAATGTCACAATACTTGTTACTAATGTCAATAGATTGATAACCGCCGAGTGTGTATGAGGTGTATGAGTGTCGAAGAAGCGAAAGTGGTTTGTCAGGATTCTGACAGATCCGTGATCTCTGCATACCCGTACAGGGAATCGGGCGTGATGTGTATGAATGGATACATACATAAATTCACGCCTCTACGTCCCTTTTGAGATAGGCAGAGGAATTGGAATGATCCTGATAACTAGATATATACTTTGTACTTCGTGCTTAGTATATAATATTATAACTGGGATCTATAGTAATCTAACTAGCTGCCGTTTTTGTCGGTATATGAGTTGTAGGAGATATTTAGAGCGATGAACTATAAACCAGTCATTGATGTCCTTAACAGTTTTATCTGTAAGTAGCAGCAAAAAAGTGCTAAAAAAATATTAAAAGAGCTTTAAACATATTTTATGAATAGTCAGGCTATTGACTACTGACTATGAACGAAAAACACATCTGCTGAATAGGCATGTTTCCTTAGTATATTTTGCAAATCTTGTTTTACCAACTATAGTAATGGTATTAACAAAACAATATTAAATCTATGTATATACATAATTTACAGTCGCGAACGGTGAGGGAAAACAAAGTGAGGAAACCTGCCTATCCCTCAGGATAGGTAATAGTCAGTGCCTATACAGGGTTACCAGTTTAAGTCGACCTATTCCTGTTAAGGGCGTGTAGTACTCATCATATCTGATTAATTGCTGCTTATCCCTCGGGATAGGTAAGAGCCTGTATATAGCGATACGGTTAACCACCTATTACGTTGGGTGCTTTCTATCCTGGAAATGTCGGAGATGGGCACTCAAGCCTCTGACTACCCCGCCACAATAAAAAGGGAATCTGCATACACAAGTCCTGAAGCATAGATATGTTGCTGATATGGACACCTTCTAATACACACTCGGCGGTTATGGATACTTCTTATGTCATTTTTATCCAAGGGTTAATGGAATCTATTAGACAATGGGCTAACCAATCACCAATGTTCCATATGTTATTGTAACATTATCCAAAAAGTTATCTAAGAGATATTATCGTATTACTGAGGTTCTGTCCACCCCGAAAGGGCTTAAAGGACGTGAATGTATATCATTAAGTATGTTCCTATGGACGCCATGCCGCCATCTTGAATCGTTCAATTTATGTGTCATTGTTTGACATGTCAACAAATGGCAAGGAAGTGTCGGTTTTATGCCAATATAATTATTCCATTCTCTGTTAGTCTATGGTAGTAGTATTTTAACATACATACATGGACTACACGCACATTTCACAATAGAGGGTTGGCAGAGATCATTGGTTCCCATTTATGTCAAACCTGACTAAATACTTTCGCTTTAGTTATTGACTTTTAAAGTTTTGCTAAAAATGACAGAGGTAATATCATATCTTCAATGTTCTATCTCCTCCAATAGGGATGAAAAGACGTGAAATGTATGTACTGGAATTCAATATAATAAATATTGATTTCTAGTGCTACTTCATACTATTTCAGTCATATCACATTTCTTGACGTAAGTACTAACCTTTAGCTGAATTTGACATAAAATATTAACCGTATACTTCAAGGAAATGTCAAATAAGACTGATTGTGTATACATAGGGTAGTATTACATTTAAAATACATATTCACGCCTCTACTTCCCTAATACACATCACTCTCTTATCCTTACAGAGGGGTAGGCAGAGATGACGGATCCCTATCTGTCCCGTTCCTGACAAACCACTTTCGCATCATTGACATTCATACTCGTACATCTCATACACACGAGGTGGTTATAAGTACTTCCAACGTCAGCCTTTTTTAATATGTGGTTTATCTGACTGTCATATGTCTTATTGGTCCACCCCTTCGTAACGGCCCTTCCACCTCACCCACATATATTCAGTTCGTCAATATACTATTACTCACTTGCATAACATCGCTGAATATGATTTAATTTTAAATTGTCAAGATAGACTCGTGAATCTCTGACTACACCGTAAGGCAAAACAGTCGTAACGTACACGCTACATACATATTTAATAGTCCACATTTTCCTTAGCAATAACACGTATGTACAAACACGTTGTTTGATTTTAGCATAACCTATAAAAGTGCTAATATATGACTAAGACTTCAATTCGATTGAATAATACATCTTTTGTCAAGTTTACAGCTGTCTCGTGCTTGCTGGGACGTAAAAAGAATGCTAACTAGCTGCCGTTCTTCCCGGAATGTCAGAACCACTATAGGACTATCAATCAAACAATTAGCCTATGTCAGTCCACTGCTGGACGTAGGCCGTCCCAAGAGTACGCCACAAAACCCGATCACTCGTGGCCATCAGCCAACCACTACCAGCGACCTTTTTCAGGTCATCGGTCCATCTAGCAGGGGGGCGTCCTACACTACGTTTACCGAGGCGTCCACATTCGAGAACCGCTTTTAGGACTAAGGGTCAATGAAATAACGTTTTCGTGATTATTTACTCTCACGGGATAGTCAAAGATTCACTATTGCGAAGGTATTTTATTTATTTACATAATGTACAATAATGTCCTAACAGGAGAACCTTTCGACATTATTGGAGTAACAATAAAAAAATTAACATTACAATACGCAACACATAACAATAAGAAAATTAACATAATAAAACAAACAGAGAGATTAACTCATTTCGTAACATATGTAGCGCATGGCAACCCTCCTAAAGTCAGGCTTACTGCAGATGAAGAGGTCCACCATGCCGGCTAGGCCGTTAAGCAGCCGGATGCCACGCACCAACGGCGACTGCCGGAGCAGCTCGGTACGACACCAGGGCACCTGCAAAAACCTAGCACGACGGCGGCGCCTGAAGCCCCCGACGGGGACGCACAGCCGGAGCCTCTCGAGCACCATGGCGTTGTGCTCCACTCCCCGCAGCACGGCCAGCAAGTAGCTCGCCAGTACCCACGCTCTGCGCGCCTCGAGTTTCTCGTACCCCACCATGCCCAGAATGAACAAAGTGGGGTACATAAGCGGATAAAAAGGATACGTACCATAGAGTTTTAAATAGACGTACCTTATAAATTTATTTTGTATACGCTTCAGCATGAGGCTATATTTAGCTTCATACGGATTCCATAATAATGCACTCGTTTCTAATCTACTTCGCACCAATGCGTTGTACAGAACTTTCACAGTATGTATGCTGTGAAAGCCTGCACAAGTACGAAGAACAAAACCTAAGCTACGAAAGGCTTGCTTACAAATCCTGCGGACATGCTCTCTGAAACTCAAGTGCGAGGTGATATGCACCCCCAGGTCACGCACCGCGTCCACGCGGCGCAGCTGATCACTTCCCAAACGGTACGGGTGGCGCAGCGGCGCATGCAGGTAGTAATTCTATGTCCACCTCGAACCCACGTGTTGACCAGTCAGTACTCAATGTGACAGTAAGCCGTGTCGCTATTTACAAGCACTGACTATGACCTGTTCGGGGAACAGGGCTTCAAGTCCACTAATGCGTTTTAGCACTATCGTAGATCAATATTACATCAGTAACAGTGTGAAGTTGGTACTGGAATTTAAGAAATGACATATTTCGTCATTTTAAGGCTAAATTTGACAGTTTTGCTGTCATGGATAGTGAAATTTGCACATGCTAATCTACTACCAACTTCACACAATTTCAGAAAAGATATTGAACTACGATGAATGATAGCAGATTGACAAAAGGAATATATATGAGTGAAGTGGAAGGGCGGTTACGTAGGGGCCGGCCTAATAAGACATATAACAGTCAGATAGACGCTATATTGTAAAAAGGTGACGTTAGGTGTACCTATAACCGCCGAGAGTGTATGAGAAGATGTATGAGTCTCAATAAAGCGAAAGTGGTCTGTCAGGATCGGGACAAATGGGGATCCGTGATCTCTGCCTACCCCTCTACAGGGAATCAGGCGTGATGTGTATGTATGTATGTATATTGAATTACGATTGTGCTAAAACTTATTAGTGGACTTGGGACTCTGGTAAGTTTCCTCACGATGTTTTCCCTCACAGTAGTATTCGTTGCATGATGACTAATAATGAATAATGCATTCTCACAAATTTACAATAAGCACTAACAAGAAATACGGTAATTCCTACAGGAAAAAGGTGATCTATACGACTATTTAACCTTGTAGAGAGGTCTGAGGTTCGATTCCCGGTGGAGGCAGAGGTAAGAATGATATTTCTCTCCTGCTTTCCAGTTTAGTTGCTGATTAGGAGTAATAGTATATATTTATTATATATATTTATAGTAATACATGTATATTTGCTAAATATACATTGACTAGTACCCTTAACACAAGTCTTAATTAAACTTGGGAGATGAGCTAGCAACCTGTCACCAATTTTCCTTATGACATAGCAACCCCAATATTCATGATGATGAGTGACCTAGGAGATATTATATCTCCGAGGTTCTGTCCATCCCGAAAGGGATTAAAGGACGTGAATGTATGTAAAATTAGATAGACATTGAACCTCTACTCCACAAGGGTAACAGTCGTGAATGTGTCAGTGTTTAGGAACACTACATTCTGTCCGTCCTTTCAAGCATTAAAGACGATATGTATGATTCTAGTGGAATATTTCTGTCATAAACACACTAAATGGGACACTAATTTTCTGTGCAAATAAACTCATAAAATCTCAATTGTATGTATGAGTCATCATCTGAATATGGTTTACGATATATTAGAGATGGACGTAAAAAGAATGCTAACTAGCTGCCGTTCTTCGAGGCAATATTCATAGGATGGGACATAGGAGTTATTATCGTGGCATATTATACCCCGAAAGGGATTAAAGGACTTATGAAAATGATAAAGGACGAAGAAACTGACTAAGACACTAGGGGTAAATGGAATCTATTGGACGTTGCCTAGCAACCTGTCAACAATGTTTCATTTTGAAGCAATCATTATCTCGCTATTAATATTTTCGTAAGAAAAAGGTAACTTTGTTTAAGTATGTGACTTTACGTACATAATACCAGAAGGGGTGGATATACAAACATACATACAGATCACGCCTGATTCCCTGTTGAGTGGTAGGCATAGATCTCCATTTGTCCCGATCCTGACAGACCACTTTCGCTTCATTGACACTCATACATCTTCTCATACACACTCGACCGTTATTGGTGGATATAATTACGGTATTTAAACATCTCATACATATACACACATTACGACTGTTATCCCTTTTGAGGTATCCTTTTTTGTAGAGTATTTGCTTGTTGTGACAAACAAAACTGTAGTTTACAAACAATGAGAATGGCAGCTAGGTAATGGCCGAAAAATACAAACAATACTTAAGAAAGGCAATTATATAGCATTATAATTTTATCCCAGGCTAGCACAGATTGAAATGTGTATATTATTTAGGACACTAATTAAACTAGCCTCTTAGTAAGTTCATTTAAGACTTGTGTTAAGGGTAGATACTAGTCAACGTATATTTAAAAAATATATACATATTATATATAGATAAATACATATATAGCATATTAATCAATAACCAGACTGGCAAGCAGAACAACAGAGTAGTTCTTAACTCTGCCTCCACCGGAAATCGAACCTGAGACCTCACGATTAGCGTTCAGGTGCTTAACTAATCGCGCCACGGAGGTCGTCGTTATAATATAGACCAGGTTCTGTTTATTTTTTCTGTGGCTTACAATTTAGCTATGTCATCATGGTTGTCTATCCAAGCATGCAGGCTGTATAATAAAATCCCTTAGTCATGTTCTTTTAAAAAATAAGTGTTAAAAAATAAGGAATGAAGTTCTATTTTTCTTCGTTCTTTATGAAAAGATCGTGAGGAAACCTGCCTGTTAGTTGGAATAGGGAATAGTCAGGAAGCCATACAGATTCTGTCACTATGGATACATAATTAATACAAATTTACCATTAAAAAGTTTTCATAGGTAGCTTTTGTGAGTAAATAAGTACGTATACATATTTAAAGGCCCTTTTTATCCCTATTCCAGGTAAGGTCATTTTATTGTTATTTACTAAGTTTATTAGCTATCTTTTATTTTTGTCATTACAAACTGTTTCCATCATAACGAATTTTACAATAAACTTAAGACATTAGAATGATGATAAAACAAACGACATATTGAAAAAGGATGACGTTAAAACTAACTGTAATGTCCGAGTTTGTATGAGGAGGTAGTATATGAATGTCAATCAAGCGAAAGTATTTTGATAGAACCCGAAAAAATTTAAATAACTACATAATTTCTTTACATACATTTGTATGCCGGCATAATGTGTATGTATGTATGTAGAATAATAATCACATACAGTTAAAACATTATGAAACCATTCCATACCGAAAACCCAGTGACTCAATACTTTTGAGTAGTGGCCAATATTAATACCTACTTATTTTTAGAAGTTCCAGTTTTCGATCCTGTCTCGCGGGATTATAAATAAACAATATTCAGACATTTTAATAAGCTATTTACCCGCGTTATTGCTTTTAAAACATATAATTAAGTAAAGTAGGTTACCTTGTTTATCTGGAACGTAAATATATTGTTAACTAGCTGTTTTTCTTCATAGGAGAAGAGTCGAAGAGGATAAAAAACTTATTGGGCGTTGGTTAGCAACTTGATAATATTTGATATAAAAACAATCACGACACAAATAGTTATAATAAAAGTGATAAGATGCGTCTCTGATGTTCTGTCTACTATAAAAGGAATTATATAAATCGATTAATATGTATAATTCAAAGAAAATACGTAATTAAAAAATTCAAGAATGAAATTCCCGCTAAAATGGAGAAAAAAAACAACACTTTTTCAGTCGTTGCAAGGACATCCATCATTCAGCCGCGATAATAAAAAAACTTACTCAGTATCATCAGTGGATAGGCTGACGTCATCAGCTTCCAAATATAGCCCATCGCCTTGATGGTCCCAGGAGTCAGTCAGATTGTTACGCACGCAAAAGTACAACTTATCACCGAATTTAGGAACTTGAAACTCGTATACATCATCGCCTATCAATTTCGCCGATGGCCGCACAAAATCATTACACACACGACTTTCCGATGCCGGTTCCGACGTCAACGACCATTGCACGTCTTTCACACGGATAACAAAGGCACAATTAATAACTGAACACGTAGATTTTATTATTTCCACGTCAAATATCCATGGCGGGGACGACACATAAGCGTGAACGCTTAAAAACAGGAGCAGGAATAGCCCACTAGTCCGTTTTTCACTAAACACGGCGGCCATCGCGACTGTTCACCACTGAATGAGCACCAAATGGTAATGTGTAAGTTTACGTTCGCTTCGGTAGGAATTTTTTTAGCGCTAGTAGTGCTGGCTGAATGGCTGAATGTTGTTAAGCGCTAGCCGTCGATAATTAAAAGTAATACGAAGTAAAATAAAAGTGAAAATTAACGAAATGAGATTATTTTAATTGTGATTACTCAATACTGTTATTGTCTCATTTAATGAAGACCTGAAGTTACATGAAAATTAGTTACCCTCTATCGATCTATTTAATTAATGTTATTTTAGTATTTCAGTGATTTGAATGAAATAAAGAACTACATATTATGTATGTAGATATACACCATATAACAAACTTCATTGCTTTTTAAGTGTATAAACCGTAGCAGTTATTGCTACTTGATCATTTTGCGTCAGTGTCATTCTTTGTATATTCTCAAATACACATACAATTATATCTTCCCATTTTCGCAAATAATAAACATACATAAATAAATATATTCTCGCCTCTACGTCCCCAATAGGATATGAAAAGACTATCGATCGCCATCTGGACCGAATAAAAATAGTTAGCCATAAATAAAATTAATTCTTATTAAACTTTAGTTGTATATTAGCTATTTCTAGCGAATATTACGCTGAGTGAACGCTTTTATAATCAAAATGCTTGATTGATGAGAACCTATGGTTTTAAATGTTATCTATTGTTCAACCTATAAATAGGTAGGTATATGGGCCTTACAAAATTCACTTTTCAGCCTATACATAGTGCTAGTTGGGGACGTAAAAAAGACAACTATCTGCGTAGTAAGGGGTCAGTGGAAATTATTGGGCAATGGGCTAGTAATCACTACATAGTATAAAACAAAGTCGCTTTCTCTGTCCCTATGACCCTTTCTATGCTTAAATCTTTGAAACTACGCAACGCATTTTGATGCGGTTTTTTAATAGAGTGATTCAAGAAAAAGTTTTATATGTATAATAACATCCAGTAAATAGCCAGAAGTGCGAAGCCGGAGCGGGTCGCTAGTCTATCAATATTTCATCTTAATGCCTTCTGTACTTCGATAGTTATGTCTGTGGTTATGCAGAAGAATAGGTATATACGGCCTTCTATGCCTTTTAGACTAACTCTCCATAGTCATAATGACTACTGAGGTTGTATTGTAATAAGTAGAATAATAGTGTAAATACTGTGATATTTTGGGTTAGTGTATGTCGCCCCATATTAGTATTACAGTAATATTTTGATATTATGCTATATAATATATCCTACATAATATGTACAGATACAATCTAGTCCCTTAGTCGCCTCCTACAACATGCCGGGAAAGAGGAAACTAGTTAGCTTTTACAGATTCAGATTATTGCATATAACGGTAATACAACTTTATAATTAACGACCATTCTCGCTAGCGGGGTAGTCAGATGCTTGCGTGTCAATCTCGCGATTACGGACGTAATAATTCCAAGGCTACTTCGAACCCGTGTTCGCCATAGTCAGTTCTCAATGTGACATGTGATAAGCTATGTCGAAATTGACAAGCACTAACTATTAGATGTTTGGAGAACAGGTAGGTTTCCTCACGATGTTTTCCGTCACCGTAATATTCGTAAACTAAATCTGTGAATTTCTGGAAACCTTGAAGTCACGTATTGACCAGATAGTCAGTACTCAATGTGACAGGTGGTAAAGATTTCGCCCATTCCGTAAATAGACAGGCTAAAACAAAATCGCAGCTAATATCTCCAAAACGATATAATCTAATCAAAGTATTAAAAGATATAGTTTTTGCGATGTTTTCCTTAATATATCGATGCTTGTCAGATGTTGGCTTTTGATTGATGTTTACATGCTACAGGAAGAGATAGATAATCTGGTACATATAGACAGGTAACTATCTGACTTTCTTGTCAGTAAGTCGTAAGAAGTTATATAACATTCTTCGAGTGCATTGATTTTGAAAAATAATTCTAGGTGTTTCTAAATACATACAATAAAAATACATTAACGAAATGCACCTAATACTACGGTATGAGAAAACATCGTGAACAACCCTACCTGTTCCCCGAACAGGTAGTAAGTCAGTGCCTATACATGGCGATACGGTTCACTACCTATCGCGTTGGGACCGAACATGCTATCGAATTTTCGGAGAGGCAAACAAGCCTCTTACTAGCCCGCCACAATAAACACAACACATGTGTATACACAAGTCGTGACACTCTTAGACCTCGCGTTTCACTAGATAGACAGCGCCCAACGTGCTAGGTAGTGAATCGTATCGCCGTATATAGGCACTGGTTATTACCTATCCCGAGGGATAGGCTGGTTTCCTCACGATGTTTTCTCTCACCGTTAGCGACTGTAAATTATGTACGTAAATGTATGTAATGTTCAAATATCATTCATTGCTATATGCCAGAGCCAGGATTCGAACCTAGGACCTTTCTCACAAGAAGTCCGAGGTCTTACCCATTGGGCTAAGGCCGCTCTAAACCAGATCCAGTAACATCTTTCACACATACATATATGATATGGATTTTAATTTAAGCCCCTAGCTATCCCAAAGGGTTAATGGTCCTAACGTGTTTTTTAACTACACCTTAGCAGTTTGAATCTTATTTATTTATAAAAATACAAGGAAAACTGCACCTGATGACATAATTTTGATATGGAACGAAAATAGGTTTTGAAGATAATCTTCAAACGTCATCTAAATACTTTTACATTTGAAGATAAACATCATTCAGAGATAGACATCTCAAATGACAGGATAAGAATTAATGGACTGGCGTTTTAAGGTTAATATACATACATATAAATGTATATTTTCATGTCCTTAACTCTCTTTTACACCAATTGAACTAGACCCTTGGTAAGTACATTTAAGACTTGTGTTAAGGGTACTAGGCAACGTATATTCAAGAAATACATACTTCTTATTTATATAGATAAATGCATTTATAGTATATATACATATAATCAACGACCAGACTGAAAGCAGAAGAGCGTAGTTATTAACTCTGCCTCCACCGGGAATCGAACCACACGGCGATAGACCGATCGCGACATGGAGGTAGTCAAGTTAAAGTATTACGCTCATTTCCCTGTAGAGGGGTAAGCAGAGATTACGGATCTTCATCTGTCCCGATCCTGCCAAACCACTTGGTTTCACTGACATTCATACACCTCTTCGTACACACTCGGCGGTTATAGGTACTTCTAACGTCACTCTTCCTCAATCTCAATATGACATCTATCTGTAGAGCCTGCGAAAGTGGTTTGTCAGGATCGGGACAGATGGGCATTAGTGATACCTGCCTACCCCTCTACAGGGAAACGGGCGTGATGTGTATGTATTTTTATTTACATAATCACTCGTCTCGGAATATTGTCTAAGACGCCGAAAAAAATCTATAAAACAATATAGCTATAAGTACTTGTTGTAATGACTTATATAAAATGTGTATTTAGTAATATAGTAAATTAAAATATTTGTGAAAGTAAGTTTTTGTTGACTTAGGACGACATCTATAAATATTGATAAATAATTAACCAAAAATGAAAAAGGTACATATTATGCGTTCACTGAGTGCACGCTTCATTTATTATTGACGTCATTGAATACGGTTTCACATGCAAAGCACATGTTTAATATATTTTAAAACTAAAACCTGTGTAGAGTACCCGCCACATAAGGTGGCAGTTGGAGGCGTCGCCACAGTCGCGTAATCCAGTGTTGCCAGTAAACACGCCAAAACTAGCACTCACTGTGCCATACGGCTCGATACATTATATTGAGGTTTCATTTGTAACGATCTTTGGTTGCAGAGCTATAAACTCAAATAAAACAAATTAATTATTATTACAAGTATTAGAGAATGTATGAATGTCAATGAAGCGAAAGTGGTCTGTCAGGATCGGGACAAATGGGGATCCGTGATCTCTGCCTACCCCTCTACAGGGAATCAGGCGTGATGTGTATGTATGTATGTAAAAAAAACTATTTCAAACATGGCACTGAGCATTGTCTTTACATATTTTTACCGAGGTTAGTTCACCAACCATTTCGGCTGCTCAAGATGCCACGTCATGAAGACCACGACCGCTCTGATAAGAGCGTAACGATTGAGAAGAAGAAGTTCAGCGGAGACCCTTGGAGAAGAACTAACAAGAAACTCCAGAAATCAATTTATTAATCACCCTTAACAAACATAAAAATTACAAAGAGTGGGCAAAAAACACAACGCTGGTAATACTAAATTTACCTTTCATACAAAATAACACGCAATGGCGGAAACGTCAAATTTAGTTCCAAGTTTGGCTACTGCCACCTTATGTGGCGGGTACTCTATGTCTCGTGTTGTTAAAAGCCGTGCTAGGGAAATTGTGGTTCGTGAATACGAGTATAAGTAAAAGTAAAATACGTAGGCGTAAACAAGTACAATTAAAATTATACAATTAAATTCTAATTAAGGTATTGTATTTTTATACGTTCACAAATTTTTTTTCCTGTTACTTATCTTACTTTTTTTTGACATCAATTGAGTCCAGACTGTCTGGTCAACACGTGGGTTCGAGGTGGCCCTAGAATTACTACCTTCGCAATAGCGGAAATGGGCACCTGAACCTCTGACTACCCCCCTCTATCCCAATAAAACAAGAATGAGTGAAATATAACGGAAACCAGCATATTCTTACAAATAAGCCAATAAAACAGCATTTAATGTAGATAAGACAGATGGCATTAGTAAGTGCCTTTACTCGCCAATACAGAACCCCAATAACCGCCGAATGTGTATGAGGTTTATGGCAATGAAAAGAATTT